>PNEQ01043031.1:0-20143 GCA_003012365.1 Medauroidea extradentata | reverse complement strand
ATGGCATGCCAACTTCCTACAAGAAACCTTTCGACAAGGAAAACACAGTTGTTGCCTTTGTGCTTACTATAGGTTACAGTTTAATGAATTTTGAAAATACATCAATTTCCACGAAAATGTATTTAACACCGGCCTTAGATTGTTGCATAGGTCCAAACAAGTCTACTAGACCAACAGGTTCTTTGGTATTATTAGTTGTGCTACATCCTGTAGGTTTTCTTTCGCATGCTTCGCTTTCTGACACAGATCGCAAGCTGTAATGAATTTGGAAACAGTCCTTTGCCAATAGGCCCGGGGAACTGCCTTCTTAAAGTGTCTCAGACCTTGTTCACCCCAGCGAGATTAAGGAACACACACTCATTTGGTTCGCAGGAATCATGGGTTTACACTGAACTTCGAAAAAAGCATTCTTAGTAGAACGATGGTGTGATACACCATTGTGGTCTGTAAAATACAGAAGCCTAATATGTTTTGCAGTCTTCTCATGGCCTAATTATTCTAGGATCTTCTCATATATCTTATCTTGATCTTATTCAGACTTCAGTTTGCCGATTACACCCTACGAAACAGGGAGTTTTCGCAATCCTTGTAGCTTCTGACTAGACACTGAAAATTCAAGAGACTTCCTGGTATCTACGAATTGGAGTTCTCTGCGGGGCACATGACTCAAATAGTCTGCTACCATGTTGTCCTTGCCCTTAATATGTTGGAATTCAATGTAGTTATCTTATAGCAACAATGCCTAGCGAGTCAGTCTTTCATCGAAGAATTTAACACATCAGTGTCTGGTGATATGTCACAAGCCTGATCGTCTTATCCTGCAAAATGTCTCTGTAATATTTGAGCATCCATACTACTGTCAAAAGTTCCTTCTCTTTGACCGTGTAGTAGTTGAGCCTGACATTACTCAATGTCTTGCTGGCCGTGGCTACTGTCTTCTCGGCCCTGACTATCTTACACATCCAAAGAATGGTCTTTTGCATCGTATTCTCTACCCTTGAATGGATGGTGTAACATATGACCAAGTTCAAGCCACATTACACTATTTTATCATGTCAGATGTATTCATTGTAATTTTATTTTACGAGTATTCTATTTTGCTTAGTTTAATCTGTTTAGTTAATTTAATTTTTGTGATGGCTGACATAGGTTAACTAATTTTGTTTAGTGGAATAAGAGTACTAAGAGAAAGGCTTAGTTCAGAAAGTTCAGTTTAAAGTAAATTCTTTATTAATTGCCGAGTGCAGATATACTAGTGCTTTGGAGGTGGCTCGAGGCACGACAATGCTAGTATTTAAAGAAAGAAAACTGTAGGGTAGCATTTTCATTGGCAGAAGAGGCTGATGTTTCCATTTTGAATGTATTATACAATGAATGGAGGCTTTTTGGACAGCGACTATAGGAGAGTCACGTGATGTGTTCTCGTTTTAGGATTTTAATTAGCTGCGAGATATATATTGTGAATCAGGTTGCCTGATTAGGCGAAGAAATGTCGGAACTGCAGTTTGCTGTGAAAGAAGAGGGCCTCACAATAATAATTTGTGGATATTTAGCAGATTTGTACTACTGCATCTGAATGTATGGTGCATATATAAACTTTATTTCACCTGCACGATTCAGGCAGTGAGCTGATATCGGGAACAGGACGTGGAGAAAACACTCTCTTCGCAGTTCTACAAGAACTTCCAGATAGCGCAGAACTTCGCTCACCGACATGAAGAATAAAGCTAATTGTCACCTGCCTTTTGTCTCGTAGTTAGTGCCTGGCCGTTAATGACGATGCCATCTTCCGATTTTTATTCAGTCTTTAAGCGTCAAACACTCTGGAAATAATTCGCCCGACAGGCGTCTATGAGTTAAAGAATTCATGTTCAAATCCTTGATTTAGCAGTGGCACAATAACAAATAATAATTTCATCTTTTCTAAGTGACATAATAAAATTTAGGTATATTGTGCTACACTCATCTTGTATTATCAATGTTGTCTACTTAATTTGGTTTTTGAAGGATCCAGATGTTTTTATTCTTCAATACTAGGAGTCAGCCAAGTATGATTAATGATATTAAAATCAATATTACTTTACCTGGGTCTTACTAATACCACATAATGTTCAGCCATCTTATGTGTGTCATTTTCGTTACGAGCATAGTACAATATAAATTATTTTAAAATTCGTTGGGCTGTAGTTTCTTACAGTAGTACTGGAGTATATTTTAGGTGGTTCTGCATGCAAGTATTTCTAGGTTCACCAGCGAATGCTTCCAGAACTGCTGTTGGTAAGCCATACACTGGTGTTCCCTGCATACACATACCAGATCCTGCTTTAGATGAGCAGTGAATATGTTACTTAAAAATTAACCCTGAGATACATAAACTTTATTATTAAATCGCTGAGATACATCATGTCACTATTGACGTCAGTTAATCATCTTTTGCACCACCAAGTAGCATTGCACGCTCTTGCATAGAGAAACTGGCACCCAATGTGGGGCAACGAGTCAAGGACGCCACGTAAAAAAGACGCGAATCGGAATTAATCATTCGATGCCGTTGCCGGTAAAGTCTATGCATAGACCCTAACTTAAAAAAGGAAAGATGTTGGCGCAACATGAGATAGTTGAGCATCGCGGCATAGGGGAGGAGCAGTCGTGCGAGGAATACGGATAACTGATTGAAAACACTGCATTCTTCTACGAGGAGGTTTTAGAGGCTGGCAATGTGGCAAATGTAGTTACAGAGCCAGGGTTATTTCAGAGTGAATAACCAACAATGCTAAGCAGACTAGAGAGCCTAATGAGTACAATGGCTATAAGTATGAATGCTATGAGTGAAGAATTGCAGACTCAGACTGCCAAACTAGACATGCAGGCTTCAAAGCTAGACGCGTAGACCGTGAAGTTTGAAGAGGTGAGGGGTGAAATGCAAACAATGGACCAAGGTTTGATGACAGATATCTCTGGGCATTGTGAAATGTTACAGAGGAAAGTGATGTTACTAAGCGAAAATTTAAAAGGAAAGTTGAAGAATTACATTGTGAGGTAGTCGCAGTAAGAAGCGAGGTAATGTTCGCAACAGACAGAGCTGAAACTAGTAAAGGAATATGTGAAGATACAGACCCGTGATCTAGAATACTGTGTAGAACAGCTGGAGGGTAAGCCACTAACCACAGAAGTATCAAGTCTGGTACACAATACTATGACGGCACAAATAGATTCTTATGACCGTCATATAGAGACTCGAATAGCGCAAGTCGAAAAAGCGCCACACACAGAGCGCAGTAAGATCAATGTGCGCCTAGTGGACGTGAATAGTCACCTGGGTGATTTGGAAACAAAGGTCGATGATATAATAGCTGACCGAAGGAGAGTTCAGGTAGCACCTACGGCTGAGCTTAATGAAACCTATACATCACATGCAACTACATCGACGCCAGTTGCAGCAACGATGCCATGCCAGCAGGCTTACCAACTGTGCCTGCTGCTGGAATATTGAGTAATCACCCTTCCAAGCTCTGGGTTGAGCAATTACCAAAATTCGAAGGAATAACGGGACAAAACCCAGTCAACTTTGTTTTGAAATTTGTCGAATACGCCTGGTTAATCGCCTTGAGTGACGCCGATGTTATTAGGTGCCTAAGCATGTACCTAATGTCCACATCATTATTTTAGTGGGAACTTAGCCATGATAAAGTGACGTTGTACCCAGACATTATGGGAAAATTCTTAGAGAATTTCTGGACTAGAAAAATCCAGGGAAATTTACGCGCCCAACTACATGCAGAATATTTCATACCGGGTAAGGGACGCAATCTGGAATACCACCTTTCAGACATATACGAGAAGTCCAGGCACTTTGAGCCACCAATCAGCGAGGACGAATTTATCGCTATGGTCCTTAAGCAGCTACCATTTAGGTATCAGACACACTAGGCAGGCCGACATTGTACTGACATTGCTTCTTCCCGCAATGACTTGATAGAATGTGAACATAATGATCGCCAACTATATCAACAAAACGGCCCCGAGTCGAATCACATCGAGCGACGAGTACGCCCAGGTCCTGTGTATAGCCGACCCACGCAACCTGAATCATTTTGCCCCCAAGGTACCCTGACAGACCAAAGGTAAATGCTATAAGCACTGCAACATATTGTTAAGGTGTGGACTTGGTGAGTGAGTTTTCCAAACGTACCACCGGCTCCTGCCCGGCGTCGAATTCAATCTGTTAAAGGGTGGGTTCTGTGTTCTGTCTGTATGGGAGGGTCTGAACTCTTTCTTCTCCTACAACCCATCTCCATACCCTAATTCGAATTCAAGTTTAGTATGGGGCTCTGGGGTATTATGGGAAACAATGTAAGGAATGTATAAGTACTAACAACTTAACTACAATTCAAAGATTGAACAGGAAGTACGACGACATGTAAAACCTCTTCACAAGGGAGCTCTCCACCACCTGGCAAATAAATACTAACATTAAGTTCAACAACACATGCATTGCGGGCCAGGATGCCATGCTCAAAAGGAAGGGGTTACTTACCTTGCACCCCTATCAAAACCCCGAAACTGGAACACTATAATAAATTATGTGCGTTCAACCTTCTAAACCTACGGTAGAGCTACTGCTACTCGCCTTGGCGATACAAGAGAATACTGAGGATCTTTTTAGGAAGGCACGATAGCAACATTTAAAAGAGCAGAGAAAACTAATAAATTAACGGATAATTAAATAAATTACTTTAAAACTGTACTTGTAAATTATCAGGTGCCTAGAACGATACTCGTTATTCTCAGGCTTACTTCATACCAGTTTATTTATCAAAGTTATTATGACTTAATAGTAGGGAGAACTTAACTTAGACTTTTTAAAATAAAAAGGCGATGACCCTATTCCGTTCGCAATCTCCATTTAATAAAAAACTTGAAGTTTCAAAACAAAATCGTAGTATCACAATGAAATGCATTCAGCCTCATACAATCTCAATAATTTCGGTTCACATATTACAAACAAAATTATTATCTCCTTAATGTCTCATGCCCAACCACGAATTGTTTTTGTATAGTCTCATAAAAACAAAACTAGACTGCTCACAATCATAACATTAGGCTACACTTTGGCCATTTCCATCACCGATATCCGAAAATACTATCTTACCAATAGACTGAGAACCTTGTTACTCAAACTTTAACCATTATAATTATTTCTGGGTGTTAATTACATACTCTCGACTAATAATACAAAAAAAATTCTGGTGACTCGGTAAAACTATGAGCTTCCTGCGCTTACTTAGTACTCTGCCTTTTTAATAAACTTTTAAACAAATCAACTTTACTTCATATACCAGATTCAAAAATACCTTTATAATGATAAACATTAATTTAGCCTATACGCCAGGGGTGCGTGGTTGTCTGGTTCATAAACTACATGTTCAAATCAACGGAATTCAAAGAAATCACTTAAAGAGGGACTTATTCCCTACATGACTATACTCATCCTGCTGAAAGATGCATCGTGATCTTCTCAGGCCCCTCTGGCAGCCTCGTCAAGAAAACGAAAAAACAAAGACTACATCAGTCCTCCGCGAGGACTCTGGACAAAAGACGACCACATCCGTCCTCCGAGAAGATGCGAGACAAAAGACCAAACGACCTGTACCTTACCGCGCGGCTCTAGCTGCCCCCATGACCACGGCCACCAATCAGCGGTCTCCGAGCAGTCACACCACCATTCGCTCTCACGCGCGTAGCACGCTACCGCGCACGTCAGCACATCCCACGATCCGAAAATCTACAGCACAGCAACCACACCTCCCACCTCCTGGTAGCACGCTACGCAGTAATCAGAAGAGTAGCTACTGATGATAACTCCAGCTCTGGCACGTCTGGTATCAGGCAACTGCAGGCACCATCTCGACAGACCTTCCACGCTACGAAGCACATACTACTGTAGCTAGGTAAATCTACCGAAAACCGGCTCGAACAGCCCGACACACTATGTCCAGACGCTGTTACTTACTGTCCCTAAAGGGAATAAAGGCATCATGCCATAAGGGCTTAACTACACGACCGAATTAAACATTTAACAAGAAACTACTATCACAATTTATCATTTAACCAAATAATCCGAAAACAATACAGCATAACTATCATCCAATTTATATAAGTTAAAAGAATTAAAAAAAACACACCCGATAAACTCTGTGCCATCTTAAAATTTTTACTCAATTTACTATTTTATTATAACTCAATATTTTCATTTATTATTCATTATGTCGTCTGTTAAGACAGAACAAGTTTGTCAGTGAGATTTATATTGTCATTTGATTATCATGTAAAGTGTTTGTTGGTTTTTGGGGAATTTTACAATTTTAATTTGCTTTATTATCCCGGCCATACATGCACACAGCATGCCAAGCCAGCCGCTTGCTTGCTGTAGCCACAGCGCTCGCTTCTTGCTACACATCTCAAGAGTTGTATTTCAAGCCACATGAAAGATAAGTTTCTGCTGTATTCGAAGCACTCTCATGCTCTGTAGCGATGCCGTTCGCTGTACTCTGTACCACCCCACCCCGGTTCAGTTAGTAAGAAAGTGCTTTGCTCTGTACTTGTACCGTCGGTCGTAACCGGTTATAACTGTACCTTGTCCGGCCGTTCTGGCCCTTCTGGCCGTTTTCAACACTTGCACACCATCTCTTGAGAGATTTTTAATCTCCAGCATTAGGGATGCGGTCTTCGTGAGGCGTCACTTCGCGCCATTCTTAAATCTCATTTGGTGCGCGGCAGATGTGATTCTGCACGAGACCAGTTTTCTTTCGTGACATGTGTAACACAAACACTTGTATCGTCAGTTTATAGTCACTAGATGGCTACTCTAGTTTTTTTTCTCTTTTATAATAGAGTAGAACCGTAGTTTCTGTTTATGGAAATGTACATAATTTATTTTTAAAGATTTTACTTCTACTTCTTCTAGATGCTACCTTCGTAGCTTTCGCCACCCTCAGCTCTGGTAAGTGTTCCCGCCATGAGAGGCCATTCCCTTTCATTAATCATGAACGTTAATTTAATTCTCCTGTTTTTGCCTCTGTTCAAAGAGGGTCCTAGATCCATGTGGAAGTCCTAGAAGCAAGTTTTAAGTTCAAGTTCAAGTTTCAACTTAGTTCCCTGTCAAGTCACGATGCTCGTGCCTCGACTGTCTGCTAACCAGGCAGACCAAATTGGCCCTGGCTTAATGTCACTGCGTCATTCAACATGGCAATAAGTAGCCGCCTCACTGACTTTTTTATTCCTTTTATATTGACTATGGATACTGCAATGACGGTAATGTGTCGTCTGTTAGTCACTTTCTCAACATTCAACATAAATTTGTATGTTGTATTAAATATAAATAAAAAGGTAATTTAAAGTAATTGTTATACTATATGTTTTACTTTAATATTCAACATAAGTTTGTTTGTAAGGAGCCACATTTATATAAAACTACTATTTCAAAAATTAATATATTGTTATGTGCAAACTAAACAACCAAACAATTGTGAAATCAAATATTAAAATATGTATATAAAGGTTTCTGGCATTTGAACCTATGTTTTATTTCTTTTTTTAATATAAACATCCTCTGGAAATTATTTATTCAATTTTAACTGTAAGGTTAGCTCTTCATGAGCAATAGTCATAGGCAACAGCCTATTTTGTGTCCGGTCTCCCTACCAGCACACATTTCAAGAGTCAATATTATTTCAATCTTCAAAGACTATAATTAAAAATAAAATCAAAATGGGAGTCTGCGACAACTCGGCAAAAAGCCATAAAACATCGGATACGATAACTTGTCCGAAAAAAAACAAGAACCACCAAAAAATCTAAATCCTGCAAAATGCACCGTAGTAATATAATCAGTATCTCTATCCGCATCAGCAGAGTTTTGGGGGATATCAATCGTATTGGAACCAGAGATATTACAGCTCGCAGAATGGTGATGGCAGGAAGAGCTATGCAGGCTCTTGGAGGTCTGCAGGTTATGGGAATGAAGAACGAAACTTCGACCACCAAGTCGGTAAGCTGGGAAGCCGAGAAATGGAAACGTTCGCCTTGTTTCGAGGTTGGAGCAGTAGAGGGAGAGGTGGTATAGCGATCCAGGCTGTCCACCTTACACAAAATCTAATTATCGTGACACGAGACAAGGAGGAAGCCCAAAGGCAGGAGGGACCACGCAAAAGGCAGCAGAGTACAGGAATGTGGACAAGGGAATTAGAAAAGGGGAATATTTTTATAATTAAACCCTGCTAGATCTCACTTCACTTTCGTTTGAGTTGCAAGTGCCAAGCAGAAACTGCTATTGGAAGAGAAGGCCGAATCCCCGACAATAGAGGTAACGGGCCATTAAACTACCAGAGGTCGACGATGTAGAGGTCCGAGCGTTGACCTGCAATACCGAAATGATAAGGGAGCCCACCAACAGATCAAGCAGTCAAGTTCACAATAGTATTTATGTTTTTGAAGAGAATTTGCTGTTTGAAACAAACCTGTGTACTGTGTTTTTGGAAGAAACAGAGAGAGAATTTTTGCTGAATGAACCTGTTAATAATGCGGTAAAGCAATGTGATTCTATGTGTCCAGAGTTATTGTTCTATATTTGTAAATTGCGAACTTCGTGTTTGTGAGACAGAGGAGCAAAAATCAGCCGTGTATCTGAAGAACTGCTAAATGAAATAATTAGAACAGGTTACCCACTACCTAGTGTACCAGTACCGAGGGTACGTATAGTTGGTGCAACAAAGAAGAACGGGCCTATTGTAAGGAGGCAGGTTTTACTTGAAGTAGAAGGCTTAGGACGATCTAAAGTGTTGTCCGCACTGGCAATTAAATGCCTTTCTAAGCCAGTAATATTGGGAGTAAATTTTCTCTGCAAGTACCAGAGTAAACTAGATTTTGGTGGATGGCTTGTGTTTACTCCGGAGGACGAAGAACCCGCGTCTCTTTCACCAGAGTGTTGGAGCAGTTCAGATCGGCTAGCCAACATGCTACAAGTAGAGCTGTACCAGGTGAATCGGCCTGTATTGTCGAGTGAAGTAGTGACACTGTAAGACATTTATCAGGCAGTAGCAGATATAAATAACCTGACTAGAAACCAGAAAGTGCGGGCAGAGAAGATTTTGTTTAGACACCACCTTATATTTTCTTAGAAACCAGGACGTAACAAGCATTTTAAAGCTGATATTTAAGTGATCCCTGGAGAACCGTTTCACCGCAAGACGTACCCGATACCAGCGAAGTACCAGACCGAGGTAGCTAAATACCTGTAGTTGTTGCTCGACTGGGATATTGTGAAACAGACAGCCCATATTCTAATCCGAAGGTTTGCGTTTCAAAAAAGATGGATCAGTAAGACTGTATTTAGACGCCAAGAACTTGAACAAAATCACAGTTAAGGCAAGAGGCTGTCGGCTCCCTAAGGATAAGTTGTTAAGGTTGTATCAGGGAGTGAAGTACTTAACTACGATCGATCTGACCCATGGATACTGGCAACTTCTGTTAGAAGAAGAGGCGAAACAATATACAGGTTTTCTGTTTTGTAATGAACAATACGTCTTCCAAGTACTACCTTTTGGAGTATGTAATGCTTTCGCGCAGTTTTTGCACTGCATTAATGTGACATTGGGAAAATAATGCGAAGAGTTTTCGAGATCTTATGTGGATGACATTCTCACAGTTTCAGCTACATTTAAAGACCATGTTAACCATCTAGATAAAGTACTGAGGATGATCGCTGATGCAGGAATGACAGTGAAGTTAAGCAAGACTTCGTTCGGCCGAGAAGGAGATGTTAGGCATTGTAGTGCCTTAAAAAAGTATCGCAGTTTGCTGCTAGGCGAGACGATAGTGCTGTTAATAGACCACCAGACATAGCTGAGTTTAAGATCAAGCAAGATTTTTAGTAGCCACTTAACCAGATGGTCATTATTAGTACAAGAGTTCGACCTGGATATTCGGCTTATCAAGGGGTCAGATAATATAGTGGCTGATTGCCTAAGTCGTGCAAGCAATAGGGAACTAAACTGCGCACTGAAAGCGCCGTGGGAAATATTCATAGCCGCAGTTCAGAGGAAGTTTATCACAGCTATAACCTGGCACCGAAGTTTTGAAACCCTAGCCGAGAAACAGAAGAGTGACATGTTTTGTTGTTGTGTAAGAGAGAGATTAGGGCAAGTATCGCCAGAAGACAAGCTAAAGTGATTGTATTGTATCTCGGTTGAAGATATACTATTTTTCCACAATCAGCCTAAGACTTGGATGGAGCACGAGTGGAAAACATTAGTACCGGAAGAAATGCAAAAACCACTGATCCAGGACACACACGAAATGCTAGGACATGTAGGGGTAAGAAAAACTTACGAAGCGATACACAGACAATTTTACAGGATGAACATGCAAGCTAGTATTAGTAAGTTGGTGCGTACATGCGACTTGTGTCAACGATGTAAACATTCGCAGGAAAATTTGGACGGAGAAGCACAAGCAATAATAAATAAGTACCCTTTGGACATAATATCAGTTGATTTGTTTGGACTATTGCCAAGGTCAAAGACTGGATTCGCATATGATTTTTGTTTATATGGATGTATTTTCTGAATTTACTAAATTGTATGCAGTTGTACAAGCCACTGCGAGAACATTGATGGAGAAGTTAAAGTTATTTGTTGAAGAGATTGGTAAACTGGAATACATCCTGTCGGACAGGGGAACGCAATATACTGGAAAGACATGGCAAGAAGGTTTAAAGAAGATTGGTTGTACACCTTCATCTGCAGCTGTTAGAAGCCCGTAAGGAAATCCGATGGAGCGACAGATGAAAACTATTGGAAACACGTTTGGACCATTGCCAAGATCAAAGGCTGGAGTCGCATATGTGTTTTTATTATACATGTATTTTCTAAATTTACTAAATTTTATGCAGTTGTACAAGCCACTGCGAGAACATTGATGGAGAAGTTCAAGTTGTTTGTTGAAGAGATTGTTAAACAGAAATACATCCTGTCAGACAGGGAAACGCAATTAACTGGGAAGATATGGCAATAAGGCGTAAAGAAGATTGGTTGAACACCTACATCTGCAGCTGTTGGACACCCGCAAGGAAATCCTGTGGAGCGAAGGATGAAAACTCTGGGAAACACGCTGCGCATCTACTGCCATGCTAAACAGCAAGAATGGAGAGATAAAATTCGTCTGACAGAGTTTGTAATAAATAACACCGTACACGAGTCTACAGTGTTTACAGCTAATTCAGTTATGACCAGGACCAATGCGTTTGAAGTGTCTAAATTGCTTACACCACCACACGAAAATGTGACCTTGGATAGTGATGGCACGTGGAAAGAAGGGTTATGTGAGTTAGCACTACAACGATTGATTTTGGCTGCTGAAAATACTGCAAAATTTCTAAGGTCAAGGAGTTAGAAGAGGGACAACTAGTTTTGGTTAGAGCAGCTAATGTAAGCAAACATTGGGACCACACTATGAGTAAGTTAATGCAGTTGTTTTGGGGCCTTTTAAAGTGTTAAGGAGGAAAAAAGCTAATTGTTATGAACTGGAAGATCTACAGTCTGGAGTATCTGTAGGTAGTTATAATTTAACAACTCTGAAAGTACGGCTGTATAAGAGATTTGTTTCCTGCTCAAGTGATTGTTTTTGTTTATTAGAGGCCTAATATCCTGTTGAAGTCAGTGTTGTAGTCGTTATTTATTGTTATGATGAGATCCGGGAGGGTGCTGTGAGATGAGATTAATCGTGTAGGTGATCTGAGCGAAGCGACATACCACTGCCACTGCACGAGGAGCGAACAATTGTGTATTGCTTGCCCAGTATATATATATAATTAGCTTATGGAGACGAACGATTACTGAGAGAGAAACAGGCCTATTTAAAGAAGAAATTCTTACTTACGATGGGAAAATGTATCTTGAGAAGAGTTGGATTAATTCTGTTTCTCCTTCCATCAGTAGCACTGCACTCTCTTAGAAAACTCCCGTGAAATCACGGATACACCCTTTATGCATGCTTTGTTTTGTCCACACAACTTTTATAAATGTTTGTTAAATGTTCAGACTACTTGTGTCCCGGTCTAGTTGTAACATACTGTGTGTTGCGGACTATAAAAAATTTACAAATTGAAACAAATGTATAAAAAAGCAAGTTTTACTAATCAAAAGTTACAAAGTTGGCAATTTAAACATCTGGAAAATCCAAATGTGTCCACACAGTGAACATTACTAGCATCTGTGAGACGGAAAATTATAACTTAAAAAAATTACAAAACATATTAATTAGTTTTACAAGGATCACAAAGTATATCGACTGAAAAAAGGAAATGTCTGTGCAAGTCAGAATTCACGCCAAAAGCACCATCACAAAGGTAGTTACTTCCGCGGGCTCTATAATGTCAAAATCTGGTGTTACAAAGCTAGAAGTTAATGAAGCAACAGACGTGTGTGCAAAAAGCCATCGGGCAATCAAGCAACAAATAATCACAACAGCTAATAAATACCAAGTGGAAAAGTCAAATAGCAAACGACAATAGCAGACCCTACAAAAAACATTTTAAGACCGAGAAAGAATTTTTCATCAGACGGCGACGAAAAAAGGAATTTAGAAAAAAAACATTATAACAAGATTTAAACTAATTTAAGCACAACACACGATGGCAGCCGCCTTGCTCGCCATGGGAGGGGCATGTCCCCAACCTGCCCTACCACACAAACTAAGAGCTCGGAAGTACTTACATTCTCAGTGCCCACGTCCAGAAGAGAAAGGAAAGTGAGCTGAGGGCCAACACAAGAACCTTAGTTCAACCTGGTCAGAGTCTAGCTAACGCACCTGCGCTGGGAAGAGGAGAAGGGAAAGCATAGAGTAAGAGCATGGAAAAATAGCGATACTAAACAACAGCCTTCCGAGCCATCAAATAGTCACACGGTCCGCTGTGCACTGCCGACGAGAGCGTTGTAGGCACCCAAACGGTGCATAGTGAAACAAAGACAACAAATTATTAATATAAATGTAAGTATTATTACCGATTTAAAATAAAATGAATTATTTCCACATTGCAATAGTCTACACACACTAAATGAAAAAATTACATTCTCTATTTTTAAGCCAACAGCAATAATATAACAAATATGTCTCTGCTCCTTTGATATAAGTTGTCTTGTGAATGATAAAATTGTGAGTGAAGAGATTTTGGCCAAAACTAAACACATTTTTTGCTATCTCATTCCAGTAGTGTGGCAGAACCTTTCATCCCTTAAAGCTTTCGAAGGCTTAACGGGAAACACTACTACATGTTTTACGTGAGGTATCCATATCTCACCATTCTTGATGCTAAGCCCTCAACCCATTTAGGTTGCAGCCAGTCCATTGCTTTAATCGGAAGAAATAAAATGCTGCTTCTATTTAGAGATATGCTCGTACTAATCTCGGTGTGTAGGAATGATTTCCACTACACCAGTCAACAAGTCAAATTAGGTTAGCCCCTAAGAAAGGCCTTGATGAAGTCAAAATCTCCCCAAATTCTATGAAACAACGTCGTGGTGTGTCCTATCGCTAGACAGACCAGACCAGTGTCCTATCTCAGAGCACTAAAAGCTTCAAAGTTTCCCACTCGCTCAAGGGGGATCCCCCAGTACCAATTTTTGGTTGGATCAACATAGGGCCTATGTTTGCCTCAAAGTTGGGCCAACATGGGAAAAATTACGTTGGCCTAACATCAAAATTACACTGACGGCTACAGAGGCCAAACATTTGTTTTTTTGGTAGGATGCCCACCTGAAAACAACATTTGTCCAGTGTTACACTCTCTTGTCAAACCTGTCAAATCACCTAAGAGAGTAATCATAGAAAAAAAGGGGACGAAACCCAAATATTTAAAATGTTAAGAATTAATTCCATACCAGTGCTGAATCCAAACAAACTTAAGCAAAATTGATAAAGGATAATTAAATGCCATCTCTGCAATCAATGGAAGTATTTACTAGATGCAGTAAACAACAGTACAAAAGTAAAATCTACATTTTGGTTTACAATACACCCCTGGCATAATAAATTACAATTTCTGTAAAGTGACACTATATGCATTATAATGTATTGCTACCATACGTTAGTTGTAAAGTGTAAAGTCTTTTAACATACATTTCACTATTTTCAATACATCTTCTTTTAAAGTATCTTGGTACCAGACCTGTAAGCAAAACTTGAAACTTTAAATTTCGCTCAATTCTTAATATAGTGACGAATGAGCAACCAGAGAAGTTACATATTTATATAGTGCTAATTTGGATTTAATTGTTTCTGTGAAGTATATTAGTATAGTGGCACACTTTAGAAACATGTGAAAGCAAATAAAGACGACAAATTCCACTTACAAAGTTATTTTGTGAATTAAAGTAAAATTTTTTGTTTTATAACATTAGCTGAAAACGAAAATCTACACTAAAAGCCAAATATATGTTTGCCATCGTGTTTACAACGTTCAACCAACAATTGAAATATTCTGAAAAGTTTTTAATAACTGAATTTGCATTGCTGATAAATTCCACAAAAATTCGTGTTATAAAATTTAGTTTCGATTGTAGTGTTAGGGCAACATTGTATTTATGTAAGTGTTCCTACACATCATAATAACCAACATTTCCAGATGATTTCCAACCATTGGCCCAACATACGTTGCTATTGAGAATAAATACAAATAACAAAAAACAGTTGTCTTCCAACATTTTTCCTTCACTCTATCAATAAGTTGATAGTAACCATCATTCTACCAATGAATAAAAAATTAGTATGAAATGATTTAACAATATTCTGTAAATTAAGATGTAGTGGTTATGTTCTATGGAATGTGTAAATCTTAAATTTTAGAAATTAATTTAGTTGGAATTTAGGTGAAAAATAATGTTGTCACAACATATTTTAACTCTGTTAATAACCAACCATTCTCCTTATCTTATCTGTCCAACATTCCACCAAAGAATTAAAAGTTACCATTAACTGTATTTTTACTTTTTCCTTTAAAAATATGGCATAATATCAATCTTATTAATTATGTTGGTGTTATTTTCGTAAAATTAGCAAAATTGGATACTGTATGTAAAGTTACGTTTGGCCAACATGTGCATATTTGCTAATAACCAACAATTGTCATACCAACATTTACCCATCATTCTAACAACGAATAAAAAAATCTATGGAATCCATTTTAACAATTTTCTTTGAATTAAGAGGTGAAGGTTTGTGTTCTGTGGAATGTGTAAATCCAACTTTTTAAATTAAATAAGTTGGAATTCAGAGGAAAAATAATGTTGGCCCACGATACTCAAATCTATTAACAGCCAACTGTTCTCTTTCTAAACTTTATCCATCACTTCTCAAACGACAAAAATAATCATGTTAACTGTATTTTAACAATTTTATTTTAGTAAATATTGTATTATATTTATGTTATTGCCAGATTTTGGCATTCTTTACTTAAAATTTGTAGTGTTAATATTAGTTTAAAAAACTGTTGGCCCAATATGATCATATTCTCTAACAACCAAACACTTCACCACCATACTACCACCGAATAAAGAATTTCAATAATCAATATTTGTGGCTGCTTTTTTGAGATATATATGACAGTAAAATTCATTAAGTTGGCTTTCAGTTGGAAACTTATGTTGGGCCAACATAATTTTATAGGAGCATTCCTACACAACCAAGTTCCAACATTCTCAACCAAAAGTCAACAGTTGGTTTGACATATGGTTTCCAACACAGCATATTGCAAACTTTCCAACCAATTTCTTACCGTTTGATCAATGTATGTTGCTACAGGAGTCGCAGCCATTCTACTATTTGCTAATAAGCATACTAAGAATAATGGTTTAACCCAAGTTCACCTGGATCATCCATCAATACAGCCCATCAGACATACTCCCAAGTAGGGTGTATCAACAATATCACTCCTTGTCCGACCCATGATAAACTGTACTCTAGATGGAGCTTTCATGCTGCTTACAGTGAATCAGCACTTAAGAAGTATACGTTATTTTCAACTGGCTACTAAAATTAAGCACTTCTTTTTCTTAAGTATCTGGGCCATTATAGTAATATCATGAGAACAAAGGTAAGATATATATTTTTATTAAGACAATGCCAGGACCTATATGTCCCAGCAACTGTATTCAGCATGGCACACCTGCTTCCAGTTTCAGAACAAACCATAGCCAAGATGAAAGCCTTAGAATATTAGCCGACAGAAAGGATAACGCCATATTATATTGTAGAGGGATATAGTAAATACCATCTCACCTATCAATAACTACACTGGCATGTCAGTCACTTGGGTCTCTTTCAATGAGTGCGAGGAGTTTTTAACATCTGCGAAACATCTTCGTAAACAAGCCATGTTTCTTGTTTCTTAGGCAGACAAGAACGATCTTCATTCTCAGGGACTGACCAAGGTAAGGTCAAAGCACGCATGCAAAGACTGTAGCAGTCTTTAACTCTGTTGTAATATGTGTACTTGCTAATTTATAGGAGTTCCACAATAGGCTGAATGAAACTATTATGAATCCTCTGGATCTACTCCGATGCAGGAGTGACAGCACCTACTAATTAGAGTCCAACCTGTGATCGGCTCAGCGCTTGGAAGGGGGTTATTTACGCTTAACACCAGATTACCTGTGGAATTAAATGTAATGTGAGTTTTAAATCAAGAAACTGTCAGTCCAGTCAGAGCTGTTTCACTACCCCATTACCGAAGAAACAGTGTTGCACTGCATGCCATCACTGCAGGCCCCAGTCGGGATATACAACCTATTCATTTCATGGTATGCTACATCACCAGCAATGTCTTCTTAACGTCGGACGACGAACTCCACTTTTCAACTTCCCTGAGGTACCAGGGAGGAAGGCATCACTCGATCAAACTTTGTATTCAATCTGAAAGCTAATTAGCGAATGCTCTGAAGTTCTAGCCCTAAAATCAAGCTGAGTAAAAACTTGATGGCAGAGACTATATATTCGCATCTCCACTCCATTTTAGAGATGTAAAACTCCCAGGGTGGTAGTCCAATGGGATATAAGAAAGTAGCTATTGCAGACTGCACCAGACTCCATTACCACTGTGATGTTCAACATGAAAAGAACAATCCTGGTTTTCTCCAGTGCCCATCACACTTTCCCCACGACAACACTTCAGATATGACCCCAAGATTTTTACCCTTAGTAAGACTAAATTAAGAGTCGGTTTATGGACCATGGTCTCGTGACCTTCAGCCTTTCAATATGCGATATTAAAATAGCTTGATATAACGCCATAACGACGGGGGCAGGAAAACAAGAGATCTCCTAAAAAGACCACTGAACAATGTCACAATTCCCATATGCAAATATACGAGTTAACATAATAGGGAATCGAAACTGACTATGCTTGGCTGGAGGCCAGCTACCTAGCTACTGTACCGATCGCGGCCCCATTGTACAATGAAAACATTGTTTCTGGAAACAATTTGAAGACTTTTGTGGAATTGACTCTACTATCCTTCTTGCTCTCACTAATAAAATGTCATTGAAATGTTAGTATTTTATTCTGCATTTTAACATGTAAGTAGCCAATTAATAAGTATTAAAATGTGATATATATATATATATATACATACATATATATATGTATACCCTATATGTATACACACATACACACACATGGAAAGTGCTTGTTTGCCATAAAAACTAACACAAATTACTCACATCGTTAAATTCGTAATGTTCTGTAATGGTTTTATGTAGATGGCACAAACTTCGTTTTATTATAACTTACTGTGCTGCTATTCATTCCAGCCAACACTTATGTTTCAGGTGCCGGTGTTTCACAAAATTATTATGGTTTTCAAGCGCCCAGTACTTCTGTGGCAAGTAAGTAGAAATCTCATGATTTTAAACTTCTTGTGTTTGGCATCAATTTTACTGAACTTATTGCTATTCGATTGTGTGAAATATTATTTTTGTAGCTGTAGTTCGCATGTTAGCTAATAATAATGAACATTTGATAGGTAGTCAGAGAAAAAATTCTTCACCTTTTTTATTGTTCTGTCTTGTAGAATATCAGCTGATTTTTAATCGACAGCTGCCCAATAAGTTACTTATGTCACGTGACATAAACATTTACATTTTATGTTGCTAAGTACGATGATTATAAGCAGGTGTGTTTAATTTTTCTGGAAGGATAATTCCATATTTTCAGTATATGATCTGAAACATTTGTTTGGATCACTGCAAAATGATACTCTTAACGGTGTATCTTGCTAAGCGTCAATTGATAAAATATTTTCATCAGGACCGTTTTTTGTGTTGAAGTGTAATAATAATTTATAATTGTTTCGTACCACAGTACATATTCTTGCTCGGATAATTTTCAAATTTTGCACCTTTTCAGGAATGAATCGCGAGCAAAGGTCTATTTGAAGATTATAATGTCTCTGTGAAACATTATTTTGGATTCGTTTTTTAATTTCAATATATCTTCGTTCCTTAGTTCGTATCTCACTACCACATCATAGCTGTAAGGCTAAATACGCAGTCTTAAATTTTTCCTTAACTGCTTATTTGTTTTTTTAAGTCCTGGACATACCACTTATGTTACCAGAAGTGCTATTCTAAGATGTTCTATGTAGATAGGCGGCAGCCCTGAGGAATGTGCGGTTCTCACGCTTGTGAGGCTAGCTGACTTATCTTTGGCATGACTAAATCTACCAACTACCCTCCCTCAAGGAACATCGGTATTCTCTGACTGCCCAAACATGCTAGGACAATTTAATTCCTATATACTTATTTTCATAACCTCCTTTCTCTGCCGGCTTTGTTAGATGGGTTTCACCTACTGTTTAATGGTATTACATGTATTTGTAATAGAATCGTAATTTTACTTCCTTCAGGTTGTATAAACCATTGCCAGCATTCTTCTAGAGAGTTCAAAGGAATACATAATAAAATATCTGTGACATTCCCTTAACGAAAATATTAAGTTTTCCTGGCTATTATTTTATTGATTAGAATATATTTTTCCTTTTTCTTAGGAAAATAAACATAGCCTCCACCATCTCCATAATTGGTCTTATTTATTCTCAACTCAAGTATTTTGTTGTCTTTTAAAGTTTTATTTATTGGGTATTAAAACAAGCACATTAATAAAATTTTGGAAATTGCATAAATATGGTTAGAAATAGAATGCTATTACTACTTAATTTGTATTAATCATACAGATAAATAAACAATACAATTACTTTATATTCGCATAGTATTTGTCCTACCATTGCATTTTAGTGTGTATACCTGCACACGAAGCAGTCTAATGAAAAAAAAAAACACACTCACTGTACGAGTATTGGTAGATTCGAGTATGACATTTCACTTCTTTAATTACTACACTACTATGTACATTCCACAAGTGTTCTTGAGCACACACCAAATTCCCAAACATTATCTACCCAATTTCAATTCATACCTTATATTTCCCTGTTTCTATTAAACTGTCCCAAATAAGAACTACAAATGTTATTATGCTTCTTGAGTTTTTCTTCATTATTTTCCATTATTTAGTACAATAAACAGTTCAATTAGTGTATTAATGTGTACCATAAATACTATTAGAGTTCGATGTCATAAGCTCACTCAACTGACATTTATGCTGCACAATAATTTAT
Organism: Medauroidea extradentata; assembly: GCA_003012365.1. NCBI lineage: Eukaryota > Metazoa > Arthropoda > Insecta > Phasmatodea > Phasmatidae > Medauroidea > Medauroidea extradentata. The sequence continues at coordinate 419 of PNEQ01043031.1, read as the reverse complement.
AAGGTATACTGTATATTTGTTGTATGTATGAATTGAACAATATAATTTATTACTTTGTTGCGTACCGACTCTTCATTTATTTCGTGACTGGAAATATTTACATATATTGAGATATACAGGGTGAGTCATCAGCTCTGCAACAAACTGTGACAGGATGTTCCTTGCAAAATAACAGTTAGAAAATGTCTGGCAACGAATGCCTGGAAACCACTCCTAAGGTCAGGAAACCCCTGTGAAGATGGGGTTGCAAGTATGGTTTTTATTGAATTTGACGGGAACCATTTGATATTAAGGGATGAAAATTTGTAGGTATGCCAAACAATTCAGTGGCTGTGGCATGCCATTACCCCTGTTGATCTACCGCATACCCTACATAGTCAAATGGGGGTTACCACCCCTTGGAATGGTGAAAAAAAGTG
>PNEQ01043028.1:0-29033 GCA_003012365.1 Medauroidea extradentata | reverse complement strand
TCCTTAGCGAGCGAGAGTGCTCCTTAGCGAGCGAGAGTGCTCCTTAGCGAGCGAGAGTGCTCCTTACTACTATAAAATGGATATGTGAAAAAATATATTCACAACTTTGATAAATGCGCATTGGGACAGCTTCAGACCTATGTGTTGCATATCTCGCTTCGTTACTGTAACCTTCTCTTGATAAAAAAGTCACATGCCTGTTCCTGTGTGTGTGTCAGATGAGCGAATGAATCGCGATTCAATCACGTAAATAAACTGAAGTCTCGTCGATTTGGGATAAGCCTATTGACATATAACGCGCAATTGGCGCGCTTATAATTATGACTCCATTTGATTCGAAATTATAGGGAAATGTGCAAACAACTAGGCCGGTTGTGGCCGTCACTGCCAGCTGCGCTAATAAACTACCGGGCTTGTCATTTGCGGCTTTCTCTACCACAGCTCGGATATAATTTTGTGCCTTACAAACGTTAAACACACATATTGTTTTTTCTTATTTAAAATGTAATTGTTATTCAGAAGTGTTGGTGAAATAAGCGCCGAAAATTAGCATCAAGCGAACGTACCGCAATAATTGGTTGTATTAATTTATATGTTAATTTTCTATCTACTGCTTGCGTTTTTTACAAACTAATATAATAAATAATCAATTATTCATGATGTACGAAGGTATGCTGGTTTTACAGTGATTTTGGCTTCTGAAGCATAGATGTAACATGCCACTGGAAAAATTAAATTTGATGTTGTATAGGTAGAGAGACTTTGTGAACAATAAATAACACCGACGTGAAAACTATGGGGTTGCATTAAAGCTTCTTTTAGTATTCAGGGTTGATTCAAGTTGACTTACAGGCGTGCACAGTACATCTGCTGCCGTAACCTGGGAGGAATTCGAACCGTAGACCCCATTTGACTGGCGTATATTTTGTGTGCCTTAACGTAAGGGAGTGAGGAATGAAAATAAACTACAGTACGCGCCATGTAAGTTGGCGTATAACGAGCTGGAATGTGTTGCATATAATATTACTACCGTTTTAAATTCGAATGGCTAATTTACATAGGTCAGTGTCATTCCGGTATTTATAGACTATTAGGTGTTTTTGCAGCGTCCTGCTGCTTGAATTCTTTGAATGGGCCCTTCACTCAGTAGCCGCCACTCGCCATATAAGCTGGAGCGCAGTGTGCACGTGCAGATTCATTATCATTAGAGGCACGATTACTTCGCGTATTCATCTGGTAGCAGCTTAGACTTCTCAGTCCTATACACACACCGGCCACAGTCGAGTATACATTGGCTTCTTAGCGTACAAGAGAGTACCTCATGAGTTCATTTCCTTATTACTTGCTGGTTTGCAGTCGTCGAATGTGTATCAAAACTACTGTTGCCCGATCACAGTAATGACAATGAAGTATACGCTGTTGACGTTCAACCTGACCTAGAATCATAACGCGAAATTATCGTGCTTCTAACTATCACTAGAGGTGATTATCGCGGGAAAGTATGACTGTTTGCTGGATTTCAACATACGTTCAGCTTGCTCACTGGCTTTTTCCTGTACGTGGAGTTCTTGCCTTATTTGATTGAACCAATAAGAATCTCGCTAATTTAGCCTTGTATTGGTCTGCAGACAGCTACGGAGTGTCAGACTTGTATCACCCAATCATATTTGTTACGAGAAACTACAGTGTTTTCAAGGGTATGTTGTCACAAAACATTTTCGCGATATACCGTCATCTGTAATTATCACCAGGGACTGTAAATTTTCGCCAGGAGTTTTGCACTAACTGTTTTCAATGCCTTGCGTGCACAACTGTAGCGGATGTTTTTTATCTCGCGACGTGTTGGTGATGTACCCGCGTATCACAACCATGCATTGTCGCAGTAACCTTGTTCTGATAGGCACAGCACGAATACAGGCTGCCGTACAGAGTTGCATGTGTGCACGCAAGTCATTGAAACTAGCTGATGCAAATAAATTTTGTCGAACATTTCTCGTTCCTAACTACCAGAAACCGGTCACAATCTAGCAATGTTAATTTTTTTGGGAACGTTAGGAGTGCCGTCTAGCTAGGTTGCCAAACTAAATAAAGAACTAATAAATATGTGCATACAGATACAAACCCACGTGCCTAAATGATGTCTGCTTGCAATTGTAAACAGTGTTTAAGAACCATCATACTTTCGACAGGCGAAATTGTTTTCGTTATGGCGTTCGTTCCTTGTTGTGTATTCTGGTAAAGTGGAAAATTGTTAATATGAGAATATTTTCGGTTCTATTTATGTACGGAAACCAGGTTTCCTTTCAATGTTTTAGGACGTGCAGAATGCAAATGTCTACATTACTTTATACAAGTTGTTTGGTAATCATTAGAGATGGTTTATCGCGGGAAAACTTGACTGTTTGCTGGGTTTCAACGCGCGTTCAGCTTACCAGAAGATTACTGGCTTTCTTTTATACGCGGAGCTGTTATCCTATTTGACTGAGCCAATAAGAATCCCTCTATTGTAATATTTGATGCCTTTTATTGGTATGCGAACAGATACGTTGTGTTAGACGTCACAAGAAACTACAGTATTTTCAAGGCTATGTTAACACAACAAATTTCCGCGATATATCATCTCTACTATTCATAGATACAAACGAAAGAGGTGTGTTGAGGACGATGAAACAAGCAAATAATGCTAATAATCATTAATCATTGGCCCGGAAAACAACGGTTTTCCCATTACGATGTATGGACACGTGCAAACATGACAATGTTGCGATACTATTTTTTTTTTGTTTGGGGGAATTTAAAAGCTTTGGTGTAAGCCAACCCTATTGATAATGTCCACGGACTACAGGAACGCATTGTGGATGGTTGCCACTGCATTCGGAACACACCTGGAATTTATGAACGTGTACGGGCATCGATGCGAAGACGTGCTGAAGCCTGCCTTCACATGAACGGCGTCCATTTCGAACACTCGTTGTAATGTGCCGCATTTTGACCCTCCGTAACACTGGTATTATTATAGCGTTCCTGTCGTAGCATATAATATCGTATTGGGAAAACCATTGGTTTCCGGAACTACATTATAAAAAATTGTTTGTAAATTTACCAGACGTGCATATAGGAGCGCTAAGAAAGTGTGTATGGTAGAATAGTTTCCCAGACATCCATGGTAACACTCCTTAACCTAATTATAAAACAGTCAAATGCATACTAAAGTTAGCAGACTTGTAACATTTGAACATTTGTAAAAGTTTGCATATTTACAAGACGGATGTATGGTAACTGTCCCATACTGCGTCTGGGATAATAACTTCCTAAACATTTTAGGAAGTTTTTTTACAGTGTATGTTTATTTATTAGCGTTACTTGCGTGTTTAGTCATCCTTGATACACCCCTTTCGTTTGTACATATAGTTTCTAAAGGCACGATTATTTCGCGTATTGATTCTAGGTCATGTTGAATGCCAATATTGTATACTTCACTACTCCTTCTGTGATTAGACGACACCTGTTTTAACACATCTTTGACGACTGCAAGCCGGTGATAAATAAGGAAACAAGTCGTGGTGGTAACACGTGTTACTGTTAGAAACCAATATATATTTAACTTTGGCCAGTGTGTGTACAGGTCTGAGAAGTCTAGGCTGTTTTCAGATGAATACGCGAAACACTCGTGCCTCTAAATCCTGTATGTGTATATATAATATTAGCTGAAAATCACGGAAGCGAGCTACCGAGAGAAAAACGGCACATTATTTAATTGAATACGAATTTCGATACGTGTAAATGAACTGTTTTTCTGCTTTTAACGCTGCAGTGCTTATACGTTTTAAACCCCTAAAATCAGCCTGGCCAGGCTGATCACTGCGACTATATGTGCGAGATAGGCGTCTAGAGACCCGCGTGCAGTAAAACAGACTTTTGTTCAACCACCGCTTGTCTTTTCGCCTCTCAAGCTCGTTTCACACTACACAGAATGGGTGCTAAAATCGTGCAGGATGCCGTCCTTGTTCGAGAAATTCTTGCGCCAGATCTTGCGAGCGTCACATATTGCGCGAGGTTACACTGGAGTAGTGATCTAGTTGGTAGTTCTGAGCTGGTCATGTGACCTGATTGCGGAAGTATTACGGAGATAGCTACAAAGTAGAATTGTGTAAAGTGGAATTCGGGTTCAGTAGTAAAGTTGTGTACTATTTTTTTCTCCTCGTACGATGTGCGTGTTTTGCTATGGCGCGATTGCTTTTGCGAAGTTGGAGTAAGATTTATGCATGCCTATTTCATATATTAATGTCATGGTTAGTTGGTACTTTAATCAACTAGTTCTGAAGTAATACATAATATTGAGGCGCATGTTAACGTAGAAGGATGTTTCTGACTAGTTTGTGTTTTTTTTTTTTTGCATTTAATTTAACGTACAATATTTCATACAAGAGTTATACTTATTAAACTCTCCTAAGATGGTATATGAGGGCGCCGTCTTGGAAGATGTAGATGCATTAATGTTATAGTAAAATGCTAAGAAAAACATTTCAGTGCGTATACAGTAGACAAAAATTCAAAGACTTGTATTATAAAAAATAAGAAAGTAAAACAGTTACGAGGAAGCTGCCAGGCGCACATGAGGATGTTGTACATTACAGGAATAGGTAGAATGGAAACGTGCAGGAAATGAGTTTTTAGAGTTGGTGTTGACGTCGCTTTCATCGTTCTTCGCAGACAAAATAACAGGGCTAGAAAACTACACCCTGGAGCAACTAGTTAACATTGTGAAAGCATTAGAATTAGAACACTAGGGGTAAACACATCGTCTGGAACGTGATAGGACAAAGACAGAAAATGTCAGGTTAGAGGAGTTAAGCAAAGAGGACAACAAAGTTATTATACATTCGTTCCAGTAGACCGTTTAACCATTGGAGTTCATTTTTTAATGTTACACAGACGCGCACAATTTTTTTTCCAATGGAAGTAATATCTGTCGACGTACACAGTTGATTTTAAAAATTTTAGTTGTGTAAACCATTAACGACTATCGTGTATTTCAATTTTATATTATTTTAGGTTCACTGTTGCGTTGAGTGTTTAACTTGTAGTTCTTGATTCAGTTTCGTCCGTTGCGTGAAGTGTTCAGACTGACTTCGGCTTAGTCTATAGTTCAACAGACTACTTTTAAGTAATGTATTATAGTAATGTATTATAGTGCATATTTTTTTTTATTTCCATACATCGATTACAGCCCTTTACATAAATACTTTTTATATATTGGAAGACATCACACTCCATAAGCAAAGCTTGTGTGTGATTGCTACTAGACAAATTATTTTCTATAGCTGCGGTTAATTATGTAATAAAACTTGTCATATTAACTAAAGTAAAACTGCTTAAAGATTAAAGATAACTCATCATCAGTTAAGTTATTTAACCATCGATCAATATATATTTTCTTATTTATATTATTATTTTTTTATATTTTCAGGAAGAATTGCTACAATTTTTGAAAGCAAGAATGTGGATGATCTTTGAGAAATTGTTTTGTGAACTAGGGGAATTGGTAAATTTTGGTTTAAATTATATCGAGTAGGATATATATGAGATAAATACTGTACTGGTAACTTTTTATTAAATAAATTGACTAATATGGTTCTAATATACAATTTTCTGATATTGAATACTCTAAAACGACTGAAAAGTAATTTTGATGAATGGTTAAAAGTCTTTCTAAACACAGTTCGTAAAATAACTTTTTGTATTACAATTAGTGGCTTGATTGCCGTTTTGCTCATACATCCCCATGCTATTATACCGTACATTAGAACAGATTGAATAATGGCTACATAAAACAGTTCTTATATATTCAATTGATAAAACAGATCTAAGTTCCACAAATTTATATATTGTTTTACGATTTTTTTTAGTTAAGTAAGAAACATGCCTGTCCCATTTTAAATTACAATCTAACATAACACCCAAATACTTTGTTTCCTCTACTCGTTCTATGACGTTACATTTACAGTTTGCATTTAATTGACTACAGTTATGTATTTTGAGTTCTTGGTGTTCCTTTGGTTGACCAGATTTGTTTGCAGAAAATGATATGCACTTTATTTTAGTTACATTAAGAGAGAGCAAATTTTTATCTAATATAGATTTCACTTTAATTAACTCTTCATTAGCTATATTAAAAACTGATGTCCATGAATCAGATGAAAAAAGAATCACAGTATCATCTGCATAAGATATTAGTTGACCATTTATATCTATGTTGCACAAATCATTTAGATAAATCAAAAACAAAATTGGACCAAGAATACTTCCCTGCGGGACTCTCATTGAGTTTCCAAGCTTATTGTTTACTTTAACACATTGTATTCTATTTTCTAAGTAACTTTTAAACCATCTGTTAGCCAATCCCCTTATTCCAATTTTTTTCCATTTTTTCCAATAATATTGAATGTGATACTGTATCAACTCTTTAGCAAGATCTAAAGTGACACATAGACAGGTTTTGTTATTTTCGATTGCATCATGGACAAAGTTTGTTAATTTAGTCAATGCATCATTTGTACTTAAACCTTTTCTGAAACAAAACTGATTTTTAGATATTATTTTGTTTTTCTCTAAGAAAACCATTAAAATTGTTTCGACACACTTTTCTAGAATTTTTGATACATTACTTAAAATAGAAATTGGTCTGTAATTTGTGACAGAAGTCAAATCCCCACCTTTATGCAAAGGCAAAACGACTGCTGTCTTCAAACGTTGAGGAAATATCCCAAGGCTTAGACTTAAGTTTACAATATGTGCAATAGGCTTGCACAATTTATATTTATTATCTTTTAATAATATTGTACTTATCTTGTCAGGACCTACAGTATTTGAGTTTCTCATTTCAGATATAATTGTAATTATATCTGTGTCAGTGACTGGTTCTAAAAATATAGAATTACAATATAATTTCGAGTTTACATAATTATTCGTAACTACATGTTGAGAAGTATTTTTTGATATCGCTGTAGCCATATTATTTCCTACATTTGTAAAGTACGTATTTAACGCATTAGCGGCCTCCTCAGCTTTTACGGCCGCATTTATTACATTTCCATAATTTATTAGAGTTTTTATCTCAACATTTTCTTTTTTAGATCCCGAGACGTCATTAATAATTTTCCATATTTCCTTTGGATTATTTTGTGCTTCAGCTATTTTAGTTCCGTAATAAGTATCTTTAGCTATACGTATTAATAAAGTTAATCTATTTCTGTAATTGCAATAAGAATTCTTAAGCAACGTATTAAAAGGTTGCTTATTTAGGTTTTGTTTCATTTTGTCTCTTGTTCTAATAGACTTAATTAATCCTATTGTAATCCATGGTTTTAATCGCTTAAATGTCTTTTGTTTCGTGACAGTTTGAAAACTTGCTTTATTTATTAAATTATCAAGTTTATTTAAAAACTGATTTGTGGCTGTATCTACATTTTGTTCATCTATAACACATTCCCAGGTTTCACTTGAAATTATATCAGATAATTTTTTTCTATTAATTTTTAAATAAGTCTTATCGTTTGTATTGAACTTCGGACAATTAACTTTGTAACTAACAGCAATTGCAAAATGGTCAGTTATACTTGTATGTAATACAGCTGCGAAAACTTCGTCAGTATTTTTTATTTTTACAAAAGAATGGTCAATACAAGTGTTAGAATATGCTGTTACACGAGTGTAATTATTTTGCAAGATACTAATCCATGTTTAGCAAGTATATTTAAGTATTTTTCAGTATATTTATCAAAAACATCTGAACGAATATTTATATTTATATCCCTATGATCATTAAATGTTTGTCATTTAATTCAAAAAATACACTATCTAACGATTTTAAGATTGTTTCTAAACATCCGGACGGAGATCTGTATATTGCTAAAAGTGACACACGATAGACTGGATTGTCAGTTTGTTCAGCCACAACATTAACACGCATGCAGCTTGTTTCCGCGAGGACGGTCTCCTCTACATCAGCAGTCAGCTCACGCCGAACAAAGACTGCTACACCATCGCTTCTGTAGACAGTTTTTTTGCTGAAGTAGGAGTTGTAGCCAGCGATAGAGTACAGTGAACTATTTTCGCTAAGCCACGTTTCTGTTAAGACTATAACATCAAATTTGACTGATATCCGATAGCAAAATTAGAAATTCATTAAAGTTTTTTGCTTATGCTTCTAATATTTAAATGTAACACACTAAAGCACAGTCCATCGTAAAAATATCATCCGGTAATGTTTGTAAAAACTCACCCATTTACGATGTAACATAACTACGGTGTTTAACTGGTTGCACTTACTACAACCAATTTTTTGAAAATCGGTTGCACGTCTGATTCTAGTAGCTGATTTTCCTTCTTCTTTCCTAACGAAAATTTTTGCATCACGAACCCAAACAAACTTGAAAGAATTTTCTCTTGCAAACTTCTTGGTTTCCCAAAGAAGAGTTTTATTATAAGCAGTGAGATGTTCGTTTATGAAAATTCTACTTGCAGGGAATCTAGTATTTATTTCAGAAGCTAAAAGTGACTTGTTTTCTTTGAATTTCTGTAGTCAATGATCTCTTGTCTGTCTGGAGGCTAGCTGCGTTATTATCGGTCTAGGCTGGTCTCTTCTACTGCTAGGCACCCTGTGCGCTACCTGAATGTCTTTCACATGTCGTTATTCCTACAGACTTCGCAATTTCACTTACCACCGCTACACAATCTTCTCCTCTTGTTTCTGTCATGCCAACTATTTCAATGTTCATGTTACGGCTGTGTTGTTCCAGTTCATTTACCCTTTCTTCCAGCTCATCCACTGTTTTCTTTAAAGCTATGTTTTCTTTTTTGAATTTTCTCATTTTTTTCTTGAATCTGTTTAGTTGTTAACCCGAAACTCCTCAAATTGCTCTGAAATAAATTCTACATTGTTTTCTAAAGACTCTATCGTTTGAATTGCTTTTTGCAAACCCGGTAATTGTTTGTGTATTTCAGATACTCGCTCCATCAACAGTTTCAAATCTACCACCGGCTCCAAACTACTCACTTTTAATGCTTTGCAATTTTCACACTTCCACGAATCTTTTTTGATCCCAAGTTTCCGGAGATTTTCTGCTGTTTTAAGAGAGGTGCACTGTACATGAAAATACCGTTCACAAACTCCCGAGCACTTCACTATTTCCTTCACATTTGCTGCTTCCAGGCACGTAAGACATTTACCACTCTCGTCGGCCATTTTTAAGTAAAGTTGCTATAAAACTGATTATGTGTAAGAAAATTAAAAAAAAAATAAAAAGCTTGTCAGGATTTAAAAATTTGAACTATTTCGCGAGCGCGCGACGTAAACACGTCTACTCTCTGCCGCTGCTGCTGACTGTCTCAGTCAAGCAGTGGCGCGTATTAGAGTTCTTTTTGGTGGTATTTCAACATGCATACATAACTTACACATTTCCCCCTTTAGATATTTTATCTCATGTTATGGTGATGTTTCATTACAAAAGCAATTGTGTACGGTGCTGTACATTATCGCAGACAAACACTGACGCATCCTTGAACTTCAGTGAGATATGCAGTTATAGCCTGTTTCATGTAACTTGTCCGTATTTTGACTTTTCTCGTCTGAGAAATGTGTCCGACAGTTCCATTGTTTGGAGCTTTAAACCTACCTGGCTTCTTAGAAAAGCATGGTCTCTGCATGCCTGTGTACAGACACGTTTCTCAGAAGTGAACTGTCAAAATACGGAACACTTACATGACACAACCTATATTTGGCTGTTGCATACACATCGGAACTTTCCAATTGTCTGTTGATATTTCAATGGATAGTTCATAAGCTCCTTCAAGTAACGTTGTGTTGAAGTAGCAGTGAAAGAATGTTTAGATAATATGCGTGTAATTGAACGGGTTACGTGCAGGTTTGTTTCTGTCCAGATGTATGGCGAGGTTGCTCGCAAACAGCTACCTATCCTTGTCTAATGTAAAGTGTAATTGGTATTTTACGGCGGGACTAAATTACGCACTTAGCGAGCTGCTGTTGACCGTAATTGCAGCTATTAATACGTCGCCATGTACGCTGTAACGTTTTTTACATTTTAATTTAACGCAGCAATTAATTTCAATTAAGTTTCCCCTTAATATTCTTTTCAGCCATAATTAAAACATGATTTAAATGCCGGCTGGAGTTCCTTTGACTAGACGCACGTTGCGAAGAAAGTCGTTTACATTATGAGTTTTCGTTGTCACAGCTGGTTCTCGGTTAGCTATGTGTACACATTATGTGTGTGTGTATAAATATATATATAAATCTATGTATATATATATATATATATATATATATATATATATATATATATATATATATATATATATATATATAAATCGATGTGTGTATGTTTCCCATGGACTCCAAAACGGCTGGAGCGATTTTGATGAAATTTTCAGGTAATCTTCAGATTAACCCAGTGGGTGATCTTGTGAAGTTTGGTAGCGATCAATTCAACGTACATTTCTTTCTTTTTACTAATTTTGTGTCACATGTTCCCTACAAATTATATTAATTATTAGTTAATTTATTAATGGTAATTGCTAATGTATAAAGTAGGATCAAGGCTAGGAAATGTGCCGCAATTAATTTATTAACTATAACAATTAATAATCGATACATTAACTAAGCTGGATCGAGACTTGGAAGTATGCGGCGTGTCAATGTATCGACTTCAGTTCTTGGCTATACATAATTAGTGCTACGCGTGTCGCTAGTGTGGATATATATAATATACATAATATAAATATTACACATACGTATATCCACGTTTGAGAAATACTCACTTCTTTATCTTTGTATGTTCTAACAAACTATTCACTAGAGTAGTAACATTTTTTGAGCGCCTCCCAGATGGAACTTCGTGTTGATATTATAACATCGTTAGATATCCGCTGAATAGTTTCGTTTTATTTCCCTTGTACGCGTAAAAGAGATCATTTGCTTAAGTAGTTATGTATAGTGACTATATGTATATGTGTGTGTGTGTTTACGGTTAGTCAGTAACTTAAATTTTTCTCTTAAAGTAATCGGCCACAGTAATGCTTGTATTTGCACGAATTGACTCCCTTATTACATTACTGAACGCTGTTTATAAATCAACTCTCAAATTACTTAGTTGCAATACTCAGCGTTCAGATTAAGATACATAGGTAGCATAAGGAATATTTTGAAAACATAAATCATATTTGTGAGAAAAGAGACAAAATTGTGTTCTTTACAACGCAGTCGTCTATGTACCCTGTTCGTTGTTCTTTGGTGTAAGAATTGCACGTTTGCACGTTCGCACAACCAGTCAGTGAGTTTCTCACTAATGTAGGATATATCAGGATATACATGTTATAAGAGAACAGTAATTTTCATTACTAGTCTTCCTAGGCTTGCAGGTGTTATGATAATCTGATCAGATTCGTGATGTGACCCATCGCCAATTTCGAGTAGAAGGTTAGAGAATTGCTCAGCAGAGATAAAATTTAATGGAAAAAGGTATACAGAGAATATAGTGACACCATCAATTAATACGTAATTAAAATTTAGTTACTCTTTTCTGTAGTATACGCAGGCGAAGCCGCAACGGGACAGCTAGTTTTCTTACAAGTAGAGACAGGAAAATTGTGCCGGTTCACTGACCTGTAGGCTAGCCTGCAAAGGATGTCTGCTAACTGACTGCTCGCTGACACAGTGATACCACGCGATTGGTCCTGCATTTAGTTTGCTAATTTATTTTTCGCTCTGCATCCTCCATATGTGTCAAATAACGTACGAGTCCAATGTCAAATTTGGCACGAACCTACAGTTACTCGAGTCCTAGCGTCTGCTCTGATCAAAACGCGCGTTTTTCAAGACTCTACTTAGAAGTTTATATGAGTTTCAAGATATTGCCCTTCCCATATATTTACCATCTTGTACCACCATCATTTTTTTTTGTACTTACATTGTTTAACTTTTCCACTCTTTGGGCAAACTCGGAGCAGTCTCACGTGCGTGTTTTTACGATCTATCAGACAGTTCATTCTACGTCGCGAAATAGAAGCTTCTAGAGCTTCTTGTATGAATAGAACTGAACTGCCGTTTTTTTTTTATTTGAAGGCTGAATAACAGTACGCATTTGACAGTCGAGTAGAATAACAATTCGCAATCCAGAAACTACTGCTAGCTTATTGGTCATGTTTTGAATATATTGGCAGTAAACATAGTTTTACTATCATTTTGAAGTATGTAAAATCTCGAGAAACAATATTTGTTTATCACACGATTACGAGAGCATCACCTGATAGGTTGGAATTTTCCGGATGTTGCAGTCCAGCAGTCGAAGGTAAAGTTCAACCAGATCTGTCGGTTCATCGACGATGTGGATGCGTAAGTTGACGAGAAGTATTTCAGCTTTGACTGTCAACTGCGTTGTGAATCAGCCCTAACTGCGGAATTCATTTTACTGACCACCGTCGTTGTATACTTTCACCGTCATCTTGATCCGTCACCGAACGGGTAACACGTGCGACTCGCGTTTGGGAGGATTCTGGGGTTGATTTCCTGCTCTGTCCTTCTTGGTTTCGGTTTCCGTGGTTTCCCGAAATCACCCCAGGTGAATTATGGTTAGTTTCTCTAAGTAGGCCTGTTCCGATACATATCTTAATTCGTTCCACGGAGGACTAGGATTATGAATTAAATTTAACGGCTTCATTATTTAAAATGTATTTTCAAAAACAATTTCGAGTATGTTTCGTTTTTTACGTTCAATGGCACTAACCGTAAGTTTTAGTTCGATTGTATATTATGCTGTGAATTTAGGTACGCTGTAATTGTTAAGTCGTATACAAAACATGTGCAAGATATTCTATTCTGATAACACGAGTTCGATTGAGGTAGACCCGTGTTCCCATGGTTACGGCAGAGATATGTACTGGAGGCTGTGTGAGTGCAACCTAACTCGCCTCGGTCTATGTATTTCTCATCACGTTCCTGACAGCTTCGATTCTGTTTTGCTCCGTATTCCCCAACTTCCAACCCTTCTTTTTTTCTTCTTCCCCGTGTTCTGGTCCGAGTTATGTTCAGAATCAAAATTCAGATGACGGCGAAGCAGCTTGGCCATGCTGGTCACACGTGTGCAGGCGCCGTCATGCTACCCGCACACCGCTGTGTGGCGCGGGTTGCCTTCCGTTTTTTCTGTAGGCGCTGTCACTTCTTGAGACGGATAGGAAAGTAGGCTACTTTATTTTATATATATATATATATATTCATTGTTCTTTCCTACCATGAAAGTAATTGTAGCCATGTCTTCGCCGCTTATTAACTATATATGCAAATTCAGACGAATTATGTGTATTGATATTTGTATATTTATTATGTACTACCTAATTTGTTGAACGAAGTATAACTTTACGGTTTTAAGAATTTGGCTAAAATAATCTGTTAGTTTAATGAACTATTAAACACTATTAAATATAATTAAGACATTTCAGGAAACTGCTTGTATTAAAGTTTTGAAAGTTATAGGTCTACATAATTTTACTTTACGCCCGTTTTATAAATGTGCATGTACAGTATCTCGTTGGTCTTATACGTGTGTTTTTTATTTATGTCAAAAGTAGGGATTATTAATATTGAATCAGTTTTGACCGGTGAAACGGACTTCAGTTAATAGGTTGCAGAAACGCGTGATCTTTGATTGTTGTCCTTGTTTTTCATAAGAAAATGTTTATTTAATCTGGGAAATTTATGTATTTGGTGTTATGTAAATAAACTTTGTCAACGTTGTCCAGTTTTTTTTTTTTTTTTACCGAAAACCTATGTGGTTGTAGTTCCGTGTGTTCAGTGGAGATGTGTGGTTTTTTTTACTGTAGTGTTTACGACGACTTTGATATGTGGTATAGTGTACGTAGCGAAGTAACACGAACCTACGTTTCTGTTTTTTTTTTTTTGTCCGAGACATGTATAATTTCGGATTTAAGAGGCAGTGTCAGTGTTTCAGGCGTATGTATGCAACCCGCATTAACTCAATATAAATCAAGGCTAATTTTACGTACTCTATAGCAATAACAATATTACAAATATCAACGTTATCTTCGGACTTTACCAAAGACACAGCCGTTATTAATAGAGCTGCGTTCTGCAAAATGAAGCATAACAAGCGGCTACATTAGCAACGTGATACTAAAAAAACGTTTCGTAAAATTTGTAGCACCCATTAATTGTACTTGACTTCGACAAACGCAGCAAAAATAAGAACGACTCTGTCTCTTATAAAACGTGAAGATAATGTTGATATGTGTAATATTGTTATCGCTATAGATTACGTAAAATAAGCCTTGATTTATATGGGGTTAATGCGGGTTGCATAAATGCGCCTGAAACACTGACACGACCTCTTAAGCGAATTCTCATACCGCAGTCAGAGCTGGCCACTCAGTCTTTATTACTTTCTTCCGACCGGAGCAAACAATGGTGAAAGTCGCCCAGACATTCTGCGGCTGTCTGTTTACACACGTGTAAGGGGCGCCTTCCGGCTTCTATACTTTGGCCCGAGTCCGCGCACGAGTAGTAATACCCTGCTATACCTCCTAGATAGTGTATTGGTCCTAGGGAAGAGTTATTACGTGATGGGGGAGGGGGCATATTTGCCGCTGGCTGGAGTGCAGGGCAAACAAGGGGCGGGCGAAGATGATACATCTATCATCTCTGGCTGCTCGCTACTAGATGAGGGATCTCCCCCAGCATGCCGGCGCAGGTGATGTTTGTTTCCCGGCCGAACTTGCGCAATTATGTCGCTTGTGGAAGCTTCTCAGATCCTGTGTGTGTACATACGTGTGTATGTGCGCGTGCATCTATTGTACTGATTATTGAAACACGAAGTTATGAGCGTATCTGTTTGCCTTCTCTGCCTCTCTTCCCGTCTCAGTGAAACTTACGGATAGAGCACAGCGATTTTGTAAACTCTTCAAGAGGTATTTATTCCCACCAACTTGAATTTTAACTAATTTTACTTCGAATTTAATAATAATATTTTATTTATAACTGCATGCAAATCACTTTATGCATTGTATCATATTAGAAACTAAACGAGTGAGGTTGCGCAAAAAAAAACACTTTGCACTCGCACTCTGGAGGACCCGGGCCGTTCCCCGGCTCTGGCCAACCTAATTTCGGTTTTCCAGGATTTCCCGAAATCACGCCAGACGAATGCTGGGATGGTTCCTTAACAAAAAGCTATGACCGACCCCTTTCCCAGTTCCTGACCTTGTGCAATATTGTGTTTCACTGTCTCTAATGACCTTTGCTGTCGACGAGACTTAAAGCCCACTTAACATCACATAATAATTTAGGAGTTTTAATTTTTTCCTTATCTTTACTTTTTTGGCCTTCTGCATAACGCTATTCAATTGTAAAATGTACATCAACCTGGTGACAACGCAGTGTTGAATCTTGTTTTACAAAATGAAAAAAAGTTTAAATTGTGTGCTCCATTTTTATATATGTTGTTCGCACTACTTCCTGAAAAGTCAAATGAATATCAAATACCCTGAATCCATAGAAAATCTTTCCAGACCAATTGAACACTCTTAATGCTGTTCAGACACTTAAATGTTTTTACGAGTTTTGAGTGTAACCAATAAAATTTAAATGAAAGCAAAATAATATAAAATACTTTTTTCATGTGTTTTTTGACTCAACATCAAAATAAATGTCATAAAATTACAAAACAAACTGGGAAATAGTTGTATGTATTTTCTAAATACAGCTATGAACACTAACCGTGTGCATTAAAAGTTCAAACAACCTGTCATAGTGTTATACACTGGCTGAGTTAAAAAAAAAACTTTCTTGTCATGTATTATTTTCTTTGACATCCATTGCGAGATTCAGATAAACTTGATAATGTAGCATAATTGTTAATTTTTTATTGCAAAACAATTAAAAGAAAAATAATTTTTCATTTGTACTTCACTAACTAAGGAAAAAAAAATATATAGCACTTTTTTGTGTATATCTCATCCTAGTACTGAATAGTATATCATATAAATACACAGTATAATCTAAAAGTATAGAACATAGTATTGATCACATGAACTCCTTTAAGATGGCTACTTGCCTAGGCCACCGAGCAGCCTGCATTTTTCGCCCAATATAAGTTTATTCGAAACCTGCTCAACGAATATGAGTGACGTCTGCGTAGTTGTAGTACTAAACTAATATACACGTTTGTATAATCAGTTCAGGTCCATCAGTAATCTTAAAGATAATTTTCTCGGGGTGTGAAATGGCGGATATAGGTATTTTTGCGATAGTGTTAGTGCATTAAAATCTTGGCACAGAAGCTTAATATCTCGTAGAGTCGAGATGTCGGCGATAAGACTGCACAAAGTCACTTGCGCCTAGAGGCTAGGATGAAGCGCGATGCGTGTGCTGTGTCGCCATTTTGACTTGCCATTATAACAAATGCTAACAAAACTAAAATATTATAGAATGTTCACAGTGAAAGTCTACAAAACAAACCATATTTCATACAAATATAAAACATTATTCTCTACCTGTGCTTCGTACGCGTTGCAACGAGTTATGACTATTCTTTTTTCTAACGAAAATATGTAACGCGCATTGTGTTCGTATACCTACGAAAAGAACACACACTTCAAACTATGTCGCTGTAGTTTTAAAAATTCTACACGTTTGTTAGAAACATTATTTTGGGCATCTCAAAATGAAAAAAAAAACTGCGTTTCCAAACTGTCGTATTTGGAAAAATAACTACCGGGTACGAAAAACACAGCTATAGAAACAAGCATTAGACTTTGAACTATGATGTCCACAAATAAATTAATGTTGTCACTGCTTAAAGTCCCATAGTAAAAACGATAATATTAAAACACTGCACGCCAGCTGAGTGGCTTGCGCGGAGAGGCGATAATACATTACGTCGGTCAATGTCACTTACCGCTCTTGCCTCGTACACACACACACACACACACACACACACACACACACACACACACACACACTAACTCAGCCTGTATAGGGAGGCCCCTTGAAACAATCAGTTAGGATGAGCGAAATACGCACTTTGTAATCCCTCAGTACGGATGTATCGTGTTGACGTACCGCGGAGCTGAGCGGCAATGGTTCTCTGTGTATAAATAGACTGCAGTAACCCTGAAATCATGCTCACCCTGAATCTGCCAGTAAAATAGCGACAGGTAGACGTGTTCAGACATCAACGAAACACGAGTGCCCTCGCCAAAGACTTGAAATTTCGACGAGTGATTAAGAACTCTGATGTCTGTACTGAAGTAAGGTAAGTGGGCTTTTACGTTTTGTCGACAGCAAGATCGTTAGACTTAGTGGCATACAACTTAGCACTATTGCAGGAAACAGGAAAGGAATCTGCCATAGTATTGTTATGGAACTGTCCCAGCATTCGCCTGGAGCCATTTCGGGAAACTGTAAAAAACAAAATTCAGGATGGTCAAAGGTGTGAATTGAACCATTCTCCTTTCGAATACGGCCTGTGTTAAGGTGTTGTATATGCCCACGCTTTCAAACGGTATGTTGAGCCATGGTTCTACTTCTGGCTAAGTTATCGCGGCAAACATCATCCAGCAACACAGTTTCACCTCCATTTAGAGCGCTCGTTTATCATAGGAAACGGTAGTAGATAAAAATATATGGGAACTCCTTGTTTTTTTTTTCTTCTGGTATTCGTTATTATGTAGGCAGGGATCTATATGTATGTAGATTACAGTGCAGGATAGCGGTTTTGTCCCACTTCGCTTTGACCCTTTTATAAATGTGATGTACAGCTACGCAATGGCAGGAATAAAAACTTGTTACTGTGTGTGGAAAGTCGTAAATATCACGGACGAAATATTTTACCAGCAGCCGTGAGGCAAAATATTCATGGGGATTTGACTGCTCTGTACTTAAATACGTATGTCTAATGTAGAAAAGTAGCGGTACGGTATCAACTTTAGTTTGTCTCCTGAAATCTTTATTAAACAAAAGTTATAATAGCGACTGCTGAAGTCTGTACCGGTTTAGTTGAAAATATTTTGAAAGGTGCCGTAAAGTGGACTGCAAAGTAGGTATAAAAGACTTTTTCATGAATTAGAACTGTCAACATTTTGTTAAGTTAACTGGTATAGTCTTTCATCCCCTGCATGTTGTCTTTGTAACACACGTACTTACATGTATTTCTCAAGTAGTTTAGGCACAAAGATCGGCGGCACTCTTCTCGTCGGTTACCTCCAACATTCTCGCCAGCAGCTGCAAGAATTAATACATTAATGAAGACAAAGCTCTTAAAATTAGGTACCAGGTACAAACCTATGAATTTTGTACATTTTTCTGTGGCTTAGTTGACATGTTGGGCTATATACGGAGTGCAAAAGTGGAGGAAACGGGAGTACCTCAAGAAAACCCGTCAACCAACTTTGTCTGTCAAGCTTCCCTCTTGCGAAAATAGGGTTATCCCCTTTTCCTTCCTTCTCGGGAATGTAAACACTATTCTGTGGTGAGATACGAGAGATCTACTACACAACCACAGTCCACTTGATGTAATGGACTGGTAGCCATTTTGTGAAGTTTTGGATTGTAACTTATGTTTGGCCGCCCTGATGATTTTTCTGATTGTTTTTTATGGCCTCTTGCATGCTATGCCATACAGCAGGATTTTATTTTGGCCGGGTAAGTCACGAGGAAGATAAAAGCTGTGGATACTGCAGGGATGCTGTGCGAGGGGAGGCCTTGGAACAACCGCAGTTCTGCCGAGAATGTGCTGGAGATACGCCCGAGCTGAGGAAGTTCGCTCTTATCGCCAGTCTCGAAAGTCACCGCGGCTACCTCGAGAGACGTTCGCTCAACTGAGTCGCCCTGCGGTAGTTAATATTTCAGGCACTCCCTTCTCACGTCCTCTTCATATCATGCTTCTCCGCGCTGAATGTTTCATTCTTTCGGTTCTTGTTATCGGATCTGCGGTATGTCGTCGCAAGTTTGTCACGTCGCTCATAGTGGTGTAACTTTCTAGCGGTACGTCGTGGTTTTCTTTTCCTTCTCTTTCATGCTTGATGTGCTTGCTGTAACATGACTATCTACGTTGCCCTCTTAGTTACGAGTCCTTCGGCAAAGAACAAGGCTTCAAAAATGCTTTCACGCGTGTTCTATTTTCTCGGAAGATAATTAAAGTTTTTTTTACAACAAATGTACAAGCTTTCTATGATTGCATATTATGTACTTTTCATCTGGCCAAGGAGTTCAGAAAATGTCTACGAATTCGTATAAGTTTGTGTACATTTCCTCAGAAAGAATCAGGAAAATTTATAGGTAGACTTGTTGGCTACAAATATTCCGGCTATCCTGATTTCAGTTATTCAGTTATTCATGTCTTCCTGAACTCATTATAGGTGAATGCTGAGATGGTTCCTCAACATAGGCCATGGCTGACTTTTCTATCAGCTTGATAACCTCGCGATCGATGAGACGTAAAACTATATACAAATATTTTATAAATATTGTGCTGGCTACGATTGGCTGCATTAATGTAGTACCTCAATACATTTCAATTTTGTGTAGTTGGAACGTAACGAGCGCGATCAGGATCCAAGTGCGCACGTACACTTTGCTTTATCGCCTCTTATTGCAAATCGTTCAACTGGTGTCTTCTACTCGTCTCTGACTTGTAGTAATTATTCCCTTTTGTACCTACAAGGGCTTTAGATGGTGCAAACAAACTCCTGTTTCGTAATTATGAATCATCAGCTTTCAATTATTTGCTATATTATTAAGTACCAGTGTTGTACATATCTTCCGTTTTTTTTTTGTTTGTTTGAAAAGTTAAACGACCTTTCAGAACAACGTTTATTAGAAATTTTGAATACACAATCTTTAAAGTAACCAAAAGACTTCCACCTCAGTACCCTACGCCATTAATAAGGAAACTTGTAGTCTATGGTTCTAGGTGCAAACCCCGTTTGGCTCGTAATATGTACTTGAGTGTACGAGAAGTCTAATGGGAGTTATGTCAGGAGAGTGTAGAGGCCAAACCGTTGGGCAATCACGACCGATCCATCGTTTAGGAAAGGTCGCATCAAGATAGGTACGGGCCTCCATTTTTGGGGTTATGTCAAGGATGAGGTCTACCAAACACCTGTACCAGATCTTGCAACCTTGCGACAACAGATAACTAGAGTCATTGCATCGGTCCCCCTTGTCATGTTGGCTAATGTGTGGACGGAAATTGTGCATGGACTAGATGTGTTACGTAGTACCGACAGTTCTCACTGGGAGATTTATTGATGTTTTTTTTTTTTTTTTTTCAGTTGGAAAAAACTTGGAGAGCTTTTAAACACTTTTGCACCAGTTTCACATTTTTAACTTGCTTCCAGTGGATATTGTTATTTTTTGTAATTTTGGAAAGACTTTTCGAAAACTTGTATTGTAACTGTTTATAAACATAGACCGTATCGTATTAGCAAGAAGCGGGCTTTGGAAATAAAGTAATTATAAAGTGAAGCCACTGTATGGTGTATGACATTCTCTTATTACCCTACGGAAAATAAATATCGCTGCACCACACTTGCAAATTCTTTCGTTGTCTTAATTGGCTACATGCCGGGTGAGATTCTTGTATTTCGAGACGAGCGGCGTTTGATGATTTTTTTCTAGTATCGTTCCTACTTATGCCGTGTGTTTCGCGTGGGAAAAGCGTATTTGTGATAGTTTATAACCATGGGCGTAGTTAAGGAGTAGCTAGGTGTGGTCTAGCCGCTTCCAGAAAATTATTAGCACCTTAAAATTACCTTTAGCCGTCCCACCGTTATGTAAAAACCACTGGAGAGGTCTGATGATGGGTCACAATAGCGCTAGATACCCGACGTGAAGTGCGTGACGCGAATAAAATAATTTGTCGGCCAATCCGCGTCGAGGCGGACGCGTTGACGTCACAGAAACGTCGACGCTGACTGGATGACAAGTTTTATTCGCGTCGTGCTCTTCGCGTCGCGTCCGTCTCGTTCCAGCATAATGGAGAAAGGAGTTTCAGCCCTCCCTAGAAAGGGATTTTCGATACGCAAATTCCACTAACAGTCTGCATTTCAAACATTATACTCTGTGTTTATGCTCCTGCAATGTTATTTTTCGACGCCGCGTGCAAAATTGTTTCCTATATATCTCTTAACGAAGGAAAGAGGAAATATATTATACACAAAACCATTTTTGGTGACTGCAAGATATTAGTGGTGACAAGTTGTTTTTGTAGTGGCCACGAAATTAATTTTGCAGGGTAAATAAATACCCACAAAATGTTCTGCCACAAAATATTATTTTCCATGCACTTAAGGGGGGGGGGGGTGACCCAGGAGCCATTCTCCCATATACCTCTTTATTTCCACCTATTCTGTCTACATCCAATCAATTTCTTCTGTGTACAAAAAGTATATTTTTTGTAGCAAGTTGGTTGTTACAGTGTAATTCCTATCTTCGTATTTATCTTCACCCGTCTGGTCTACCACCTTAACTGCCTGGTAAGACATTCTGTGGGCCATCTACCATATGCGGAATTATCAGAATTAAGGAGTGTAATCTGACAAGTTTGTAGACCAATTCACGTTTTCGGCATCGCTGCCGCCGATGTATTGCAGTACTGCCCTCCTGTGCTTGATCTCGAAGACTTACTAGGAGACTCCTTGCTGACTCTTTACTGGGAAGGGCGTTAGACCTCACCAGTCAAATCTTAATAACTGACGGGCGCCGCCGTGTATGTGCAGCCAATAGCATAAAGCTGACAGAAGGAGAATACGCTCCTTCCAATCGCGGTGAAAGGTAGTGAAAACTAATTCACCAAGCAGTGGACCAGGGGCCATTTTATGAGAACGTAAAGCCTTCCCTCCCTCCCGTTTTTATAGATTCAGTGGTGATTTTTAAGATATTGCATATTTATCTTCGTATTGGCATGTAGTCACTAACATAAACATTACTATTACAAGTACCACAATAAAAAGCTTTCAGTCCAAACAGAAATATTAGAGATACATAAATTACTAAAGTACAGTTATTACAAAAACTAAATGAATACTTCGTATTGCTGTGCCACTTAATTTAAATTAATAATAATTCGTTTATTAAAACACAAAAGTGAGGCTCCCTAGAATGTTAGGCCAGGGGGAAATGCCCTCCGTGCCCCTCCCCCTGGACACGGCCCTGAACGGCACCACCCATGGGTTGAACCACAGGGGACCGCCTTCCTGAGAGCGAGTCCTTTCATTCCTCTAGGAAAACGTTTCGTGAACAAGTCCTCTTCTATGTGGATCAGACCAACGATCGGCTCAGTACAAACTGGGTCTTTCACGCCAATCCCTTAGTAACTGCAAAATACCATGCATCTGAGTCAGAAGTTTACAGCAATGTGTCACGGATATTGAGCTGTAGCCTATTTAATATAATGTAACATGTAATTCCAAACCCTTCCTCCAAGAAAGGCTGTAGGTAGGGTAAAGCTGATCCTACAGGATAGTTCATATTCTTCTGCGGCGCGGCATGTGTTTGAGCATGCGCAGACTACGTTCTTCTGTAATTTGGCCTTGACTCAGGCTCTTGTCCCCTCTATTGGAATGCTGGCGGCGCCGGAAGTTGTCGGGAAATTGCCACCGGTCTAGCGTCCCTCCTGCGTCGTCTTCATATCCGCCACGGCTGCCAATCAGCCGCTGATATATCGTTCTCCCCTTTGGCGACTGAGAGCTCGGTGTGTAATTTGGTCGGTAAGGGTCAGTGTATGTCTGACTACCCCTACGTTTGATCTACGCCTCACCTGTCACGTTTGTTATTTCACAGATTTCAGTGGCTAAAAAAAAAAAAAAAAAAAAAAATGTTTCCAGAGAACGAGTGGAAAATTTTACCGCTGTGTCACAATTCATACACACGGTCCTCATGTTTAAAATTATAATGTTTGGTTCCCGCTAGTTTTTTTTTCTGGTTGCTCACTTGGCACGTTATAAAATACAAATGTTCGGGGTCATGACGTGTTTTAAAACGTTCTTTATTTGTTTTTTTTATATAAAAGTTATCAATTTATTCCTACAAGTAAGGACAACGTAATAAAACTGTAGGTTTTTGTGTATGTTATCACACAAAATGATTGAAATGTATTCTTTGCAATTTGTTTATGTTTTATATGAAGTTAACAGTAGTGAAATTAACCCACTCAAAATGTAGGATTTTTGTCACTTACTGGCAAAATTTTAAACTTGTAAAGGCTTGAGTAATGTTGTATTTTAAGCAATACGCTCTAGCTATATACACCAAATTTATAATGGACCAAATTATTACCATTCACGGTGTGCGAAACTTTAATAATAAAGAAACAGTTCTTTGCCATTCAGTCTGTACAGTTAAATTGAAAAGTAGCCTTTTATTTTTTCAATGTATAGTAAAGAATTTCTTATGTAGATCGTATGAGATTTAAAGCTAGTGCAATCTCAGGCATTGAAACTATAGTCGGGAAACTGTAGAATTAAATTTTGGTTGTTGGAAAATTACTTTACATGTAAAGTCTTGAATATTATAGCTAGTTTTCCTTCCACCTTACCCTGATATTTGTTGTTTGTCATTTTCACATAGCTAAAATTTCTACAAAACAACTCTAAAACTTAATATGCCGATGGTGGGTGGCTATATTGCTTTGTCTTTGGGCTGCACGAAATAGCGTCCTGTTTTTATAAAACACGATCTTTTTCCTGGGTTTTCTTGCAGCTGTCGATTTCCGATGAGAACTTGACCGGCCTACGCCAATATGCCTTTGACCTTTACCGTGCAATACATAAAATTTTCTCATATATTTCATACAGTTTTATCGTACACCTCACTCACCACAGCTGGAATAAAAAAATCCACGATTTCTTTGATGCAACCACGGTCGTAGAAGTACATGTCTGGACACTCGCCTATCTACCAATGTATTTAACTTGGCCACCTTGTTGTTTGGCTGCAGTTCGCCAAGTTAACGAGAATGTTGTGCTTTATTGGCGCTGCAGTCAGGGCGGTAGGGCTCAAACTCCGCCCACTTTTTTCCAGTGTTTACATTTTAAACTAAATAAAGATTGCTAGAACCTTGCTTTAGGATTGTGAGCGAATTAAGTATTTCATAAATTGATAAAATATACGTTTTGATAAATTGTTTATCTTTGTGGGAGGGAAGTGGGCGGAGATTGTACCGACCGCCCAGACTGCAGCGCCAATAAGGCGCAACACTGTCGGTAACTAGGTGAACTACAGCCAAACAACAAGGGGTCAAGTTTCCAGGCGAGTGTCCAGACCTGTTCTTCTACGGCCGCGGATGCAACTGAACTTATTTAGCCATATGTTAAAGTTGAGAGGTTCCTATTGGGAGTGGCTTCTTACTGCGTGTTTCTCTCCCATCCCTGCCTGAAATAAATTGTTTTTAGTAAAATGTCAAAACATGTTAGGAGTTAAATTACAATTATGTGGGTTATGATAAGTATATATATATATATATATATATATATATATATATATATATATATATATATATATATAATCTAAGCAAATTGTGTTTAAAAAATTTCCTTTTCGTGAAAATAATAACGCGGCCATCTTTTAATTGCATAAAATTACTTTTCCGCTAGGTTTTGTGATTATTTCATATTGTATTTTTGAACAATGTATTGTAGATGCGTTTTTGTCGAGTGTCTAGACGGCACCGTTTAAAAGAACAATGCGCGCAACTGTTGCTGTGATATCCATTTATTTTACCTACACTAGCAGCACAATGTCCCGTGTGTAAGTAACGTAGACAAGTAAATCATGCTTATTACTAAAATATACACAAATTATTGACGACATTTTCGGAAATATTTATTGACTATTTAGTCAGCTGGCGATTTATTTTATTTAAGTAGCTAAAACAAAGTTTTCCACCGTAATTTTGCGATGTAAAGTTATTTTCTGAAAGTATTGGAAGGTTTTACCCGTTCACAATATGGGAAACTTGCCTTATTTCAGTTAGTAAATAAACAGTGTAGTATTGTTACTTTACAAATCGTCTACGATTGATAAACGTTTGACTATTTAGTAAAATCATATAGGAACGCTACTATGAATAAATGGAAACAATTTTACTTTTTCAACATTCTTATAAAGGAGTATGGTAAATTTAAAAACAATTCGTTACAGTGTAGGTATAAGCTACTGATGAAGTTTATTTTTCTTGGCATAGTAAAAGTATTCCTGCAGTGGTATTACTAGAGACATTAAAGATGCCGTGTCGGGTAGCGTTCAAACATTGCTGTCACGAGTGTGGGTGTGGCCCACACAGTGCGACTGGACACAGCCTGTGGCGAATGTGCTACACGTTGGTCGCTCGCAAAGGACGTTGCTTGCCGGGCAGGGGATAGCAATTAGAAGAGGGGAGACGCTTCATCAGCGACGAACGCGCTCGGCGGGCGAGGTACTAATGGGAAAGCATGCTAGATGCAAAGGAGAGAGATAAATAAACTAGTGGAATGGTCCAAGCTCGTCGTTACGAGGAAAGAGACCCTGGGGCGGTAAATTTCCGTCGAGGATGCTCGGGTGAAGAAACTCTTTGGTGGATGAAGGGGGGATGGGGAGCGAAATTAAATAAGGGGAAGACGTCGAACAAGTCTCCGGGAATGAAAAGGGCGCACGAAGAGTTGCGAATAGGAGGAGTGAAGATGACTCGAGCGGTGGAGGGCATAACGCGATGACGAGTGTTTGAGAGTGGAGGAAGTTTTTTTTTCCCTCTAGCCAGATGAAAGTTTTTTTTATGTTGCCGCAGCTCCCCGTGAGATGCCGGGGGCAGACAGGCAGAAAAAGGGCAGATAATGGGGGGCGCCTGCTCGAAGGGTTCTTGCGGGGTAAAGTTTTTTCTAAAATTCGCCCGGGGTGTTAACTTCAGGCGTGTGAGGTCAGGTGTGACCTCGCCTCGAACTTTAACCCTCGCCTTGCCGTCAAAGTGATTCCTCGAGTTAAGGGAAGCACCCTACGGGCCATTAAGCTGAGCGTTGCTATGAATTATTTGTGCGCCACTCAACGGTGCAACGAAGATGTGCATCGCGCCGACAGAATTTATGTTTGGTTGAAGAGACTCCATTATGTCTGCAGGAGGACTATTTATTCACGTAGTTAGCACGTTTTCTAAGTTTTGGTGGTTTTGTAGTTAATTTCTGATTTATAATTTTAACAGGGAATGTAACGAGGCAACCTTTAAAATTACGACTGGAGAAATAATTACAATAGGTAGGGCCAGGTAGTTTTCGCGAAAAGTTTTTTGCCTCACTTTGTTTCAGTACCTTACGTGCACACCTACACCTCAACTTCATGATTATTGGCAGTGTGTTTTTGTGAAGTCATTATTCATTTGACTGTGCCAATCAGTAAATGGATAACTGTGACACAAAACGTCTGTTATTTGCGAGTTTAACCTCCAGACGTTGTATGTTAAGGCATCCAATCACTGACCACATAGCAGAGATGCAGGTGCGCACGTAAGACACTGAAACAAAGTGCTGCAAAAATATCTTCGCGAAAACTACGCGGCCCTAACAATAGGCAATAACTACCGACAAGAAACATATACAATTCGTTTTCGTGTCTTATTAATTACACATAGTATTATACGTACGTGGGACGAATTCATGAATAAATCAAATGCGTTATGCTCGAGACCGGCCGAGGACTAACATTAAACTTTCAACCATGTCGCTGCAATTCTTAAAATTTCTTTGTTGGACTGCTAACGAAATAGTTTCGTGCGGCATGATAGTGATTTGTTTTCGTAGTCGTATTTCAAATGGCGTGATTTTGAACGTACAAAATAATTAGTTGAATTCACTGTACTATTGCAGTGAAATTGTCGTGTTGTACACATCTGTAGTCAGGTCTTGCAGCGTAGCGAATCATTGACAGCGATGTCATTAGGAACAGAATTAGAGACACAGAGAAGCGCGAGAGCGAAGTGACGCTGCCATGTCTTGAATTTGCCTAGCGTGATTTCCGGGAAATCGTCCTAGAGCTCCAAATCAGGGTAGGAGTGGACTGTCGTTGAGCGCAAAGGGAATCGAACCTCGCCAGAAGCCGAGCAGTGCGGGTAAACAGTTGAGAGAGGAAATAAAATAAGGCTGGTGGAGTCAGGGAAGGGATGGAAACACAGTAGGGTAAGAAAAAGAGTGAGATGGAAAGGGAGAACTAACGAGCATTCTCCTTCTCTACTCCGAGTTTAATCGCGAGTCCTGTTGCGGACACGGAGGGGTAAAAAGCCCTGGCTAAAGGAACCATAACGTAATTTGGAAGACGGCCAAAATGAATGCTGGAGTAAAAAAAAGAGAGATAGCGAAAGGGTTTGGGAGGGGAGGTCAAGCTGTAACAAACTTTTGAAGGACCGTGCGAAATACTCTTGCCACATCTTCTCGCTTTCTGCGCGGGGGGTAAAACAACCGAATGGCGCTAAGGGGCACGGTTGTGTTGGGTTATAATGGGAAGGAGTGGTAGAGGGATGAGTAACTTCTGTCCTAACCACTCACTCTACATGTAGCCGTACTGTTAGAGGTCGCGGCTATGCCACCAAGGAACGCACTTTGTGTTAAATATTAACTTGGGATGTACTCTGCGTTAATGATTTACTTTGTAAATTCTTCATTGCAGTTTTCCACTGAATACATTATTGCGTTCCTACCGGCGGAGGTCTTTATGTGTTTGCGCAGAATTGTTGTCTCTTTATAGTTTTCCAACTGCAGTTGAAGTTAATAATTTTGGTTATCTTTGTGAAATGTTTAATACAGACTAATATAAAATAAACAGTGAGATCGCCACCACAATGTTGATAATCCAGTTTTTCTTTTTCCCTATATTTTTTTTTTTTTAACTGAAGTAAATATAAGAAAAAAATAGGGGTCTTCCTAAACGTGAGATTATCTCTCTGACGGCATCTATATCACCACGCCGACGACGTGGAAAACCTGACGGGACATTGGTTATAAGATGTCCTCTAGCTTTTAGAAATTCTCAAATTAATTTTCGCATGTTTCCTCACAATCTGATTAGTGTACTTCAATATAATTTTTACAGGTCATGTACAGTATACATATCCACGTGTGAACGGAACCGATTTTTCAGTTATAGATAAAAAATAATAACTTAATTTAACCAAGAAAGAAATTGGAAAACAAAAAAGATATGGCTATAGTTATGCTGAATGTAATTTTCTGCAACAGTAAATTGATGTCGCTGCTTTGTATTGGATGTATTCGGAACACGAGTGACAATCGGTGTTTGATATAGCGCGCTGGCAGTAATGGCCGACATTAGCTCTCACAGCTTTCCTCATCATCTGTAAGCACAATGCGCTCGACTTGCGTCAGCCTTTTCCTTGAGGACCATTCTTTAAAAAAAATGCGGTGGTCCTGATTGCCTCAAATCTTCATTAAAACTATTTAAAGTATTTAAAATACCTGTTAAAATCAAAATCAACTCTGGCTGTCTGTCACATTAAAACAAATTCTTTGCGCTTTTATAATTGAGTTTTTGTGGAAACTGTTTGCCAAAAATATTGTGGCACCACCGTAAACTATTATTATTAAATTCAGAAATAATTGTTAATACATTGAAGTCATTAATAAATGCACAAAAATGCTTACTGCATGTACATAAATAGTTCTGCATTTCCATATTTGCAATAATTTCTCCTAAATATGTTTAGTGTTATATATATATTTGGAAAACAATTTTTTTAAATATACTTAGGCGAATGAAACGACGTAGCTTTGTGACGTGTGGTTCGCCACATGCTTATTTTTGATTGACTTGCAGTGGTTGCTGTGGTTGCCAGTGGTTGATTGACGATTTTGTATTTTTGGGAACTTGTTTGTTGGCGTGATATCCGAGAAGAGCCGAAGTACGAGGGACTATTTGCTTGCGCGGAGTGGTGCGGGGTCTGCTGGATTCTCCGAGCCTTCCTACGGCG
>PNEQ01043027.1:0-29031 GCA_003012365.1 Medauroidea extradentata | reverse complement strand
TCATTTCTTTCATCTTGCAGACTATTTGGGTGTATCTTTATTTTTCACATAGTTTATTAAAATTAATAATGCCCTACTTTATACCTTCCGAGTCGAAATTCGGAATTACGAGTGCACTTTTTTTTAATGCTTGTCTTCTAAGAAAGTCGAATGGGTTGAAGTTAGCTACTGTAACTTTATTGCAGTGTTCACAGACACTGTCCTGAAAGGGAATGGTCAAAAAGTGAATGCTTTAGTTATAGGCCCAAACATTTTAGCAGCCGTCTGGGGCTGTAATCTAGTCCTCGGCTCAAATTATGGATAGCGACCGCGAGTGACTAGACTCTTTACAGGGATATTCGGAGTAAAACGAAATAATATCCTTCATATATTTCTATTAGCGATACCTAAACTCGCAATTGCAAGTACCGTACAGTACATGCATTTTTGTACTATTTATACCATGTTAACCAGTCATGGCATTTTGACGAACGTTTGTACAGAAACAGCTGATGCTCGGAGCGATGCTCATCTTGTGACGTCACCGGCCAAGCCGTCTATTCGGCTTAATGCTCGTTGGGTGAGATCCTTGTTGTTCAGTGTATCTGTTATAATCAACGTCTTTGGTTATCGTGCATCCTTGGATATTTGTTTTCGATTGGAAACAACTGTTGCGTCATCTTTGTTTTGAACAACGTTTCCTCTGTTCTATGATATAATTATTTGTTTACAACGTGAATTGGAGCCTTGATTGAGACCTTGAAATCAAGTACCTTCAACCTTCGAGTTTCGACAGTGGAATTGCATAGAGGGATCTGAAAAGTGTATTTTTCCCCGTAGATCAGTGACAATTAAAAATAAACTAGAATTGTGGACGCAATCGTCGGTGTGCGAAGCCGTGTTTCCTGGACGCTTGTGGTACGTGGACCTAATGTTAAGTCACAGGTCTTTGCCGAACACCAGGTACCCGCTAGCCGTTTACAATTTACAGGCCCGCGGGGTTCACCTTTGAGAGAACTCTGTGCCTGGTGTTTGAACAATGTTGTAGCGTGTCACTTATATTCTTGTTTGTGCGAAACTGTTGAATTTATCCCAAATATTTTTATTTGCGAAAAGAAAAACTGTGTAAACTACAATTTTCTGTACGTACGTCTTCTTTTCACCACCGCAGAAACTTTTTTATTAATTAACTTTGTAAAACCAATAGTTTGGCCGGTACACGATGAGTAGTGATTCTTTATATTTACCCTTGAGTTGAATAAATTTTACACTCGCGATTGAGCTAACGCCCGGTGGTGAACAGACTCCTTCCAATCCCCACAGTCACCACTCTCTCACTGTCCTCTAACATTGACTGTCTACATCTCTCCGTTCTCCTCCACATCCTCTGATTTTTCTCGCCGTTACCTTACCCTCTAAAATTCCCTTGGTTTATTTGCAGGCTAAACTGCCCCATTCATCACCCTATGCAACCTGATTAACTTTTCCACTCTCCTCCTGTGCCTCAACAGTTTCCATCCCCATTCCTTCATTATCACGCTAGGCCTAAAGTTCCTTTCCGCCTCACCAGCCTGACCCTGCCTCTTTCATTTATTCATCACTCACCTCGCTGCCCTTCTCTGTACCTTCTCCACCTCCTGCACCTCCACCTCCTAGTACAGACCCCACTCCATGGCAGCATATTCCAATACTGTACGAACCATCGTGCAATATCCCTTTCCCTTCACCTCACGACAAACCCCCCTCAACACCATCCCAAGCAGTGTGCTTCTATCTTTGCATCTGTCCACCTTAGATCAGTCTGTATCACAACCCCTAGATACTTTTATTCTGTGGCTTCCTCTATCTCCTGCCCATCCCATCTGTATAACTCTCTACTTACCACTTTCTTTCTAGTAAAATTCGCCAACTTGGTTTTATGCACATTTATCTTCATTCTGTTCTCCCACCATTCAAGATCACAGCATATTAATATCTGCCTACAAGTTGTTTCCACTGCGTAACTCTTTGTACTGCACACAGTCATCTGCAAACTGTCTTATTTTACCCACAATCCTGAATCCCGTGTCATTTCACCATTATAGTGAATGAAAAAGGCCCCAACATGCTTCCCTGTGGCACTCCTGATGTAGCCTCTCTGTCTTCGGACATTGCTTCTCCCATTATCACTCTCTCGTCAAACACTGCCCCCGTATTCTCTCCAGCCCGTCTCGTAGGTGTTACTACTGCCTGCACAAGCCCCCTGTTTACCAGCACAGCTGCCATCCTCTGCATTAATTAAGTGTCCAACTCCTCTGCCCCCTCAAGCCACTGCACACCATCCATGTTCAGATCCACGGCTGCCATAACTCAATGCGTGTCCCTAAGCCTATCAAGCTTCTTCTTGATCACCTCAATTTCTTCCTGCTGTCCCTGGCCCTGAGGCCTGTACACAGCCAACAGTTTTATACTCCTACTCCTCCAACTTATATTAGTTTCCATCACTTCTGCTTCCTCACTGATAAATTCTACATACTTACCCTAGCAAACCTTACCTCAAACAAACTATAATTCCTCCCCCTCTCCTGCCCCTGTCCCTTCTAAATATCGTAAGCTCATCTTGCTGAATTTTGCTGTCCAGCACTTCATCACTCAACCAGGTTTCCACAGCAACCACAACATATGTTCCATAACCCTCAACCTTACTCCACAGACTGTCCAGCTTGTTGTAAAGACTTAACTACAGTTGACTATTATAACTTTCAGTGCTGGTTCAACTAACCTCCCCTTTCCACACTTTCTGACCTGTGGTTGCTACTGCTGACTACTCTTCACCCTACTCGTCTCCAGGCAGCCAGCAGTCTCTTTGCCAAGCACATCACCCAGGACTCTTTTACCATAATCTATAAGGTGCACCTGGTCCCTACAAATGCTACCCCTGCGTACCCACAGCCTGCTGTCCACAAAAGTAGCGCCACTCTCCCGGCAAACATCCTCATATAGCTTGCTAGCAACCATTTCCTTTACATAATCAACTCCCCTTCTGCACAGAACCCCACTGACCACTACACTAGCCCTAGGAAACTTGATTTTCACCTGTCATAAAAGCTCCTTTAGGTCCTGCCCTTCCTCAACACCTATGTCTCTATGTGCAATGTTGTTGCCACCAACATGTGAAGTGACCACCCTTACAGTTTCACTCCCCCTCATACTACTTACTTTCCTACTCAGGTATTTTATATTGGCTCTACCCAAATGATCCCTTATACACACTTCCCCTAATGTTTCCCCTCAGGTCCACACCCTTCACTACAGAGCTTCTTAGAAATATCACAGCTGGGTCCCTACCTACCCTGATTTTCCCCTCTCTGACTTTACGACTCTCCCTTCCAACTTCCTGCTTGCTGTTTCTGTCCACCCTTGGTTTCTCACATGGCTGCAAGTCCCTGTCCCCTTCCTGCTTGGCTGTGCCTCCCTTGTTACTACTACAGCTTGTTCCGTGGCTCCCACCCTCACCTCACTGTGCAGCCCCCTAGTACATACCTCTACGTACCTAGCCTTACTGACCCCTGTACTATTCTCCCTAGTCTTCTGTTCCAGTTCCTCTACCCTCTTACACTGCCTTTCTACCTCCTGCTCTGTTTCCCTTCTCTTTTGCCTCTCTTCCTTTAGTTCCTGCTCCGATGCAGTGCGCAATGCTACCATTTCCTCTTTTGTCTCCTTCAATGCCTCCCTTCACACTCCCTTCTCCACTTTCTCTAATATATCCATCACCTCTGCTTCTTTTCCTTTGATTTGCTCCACCAACCTTTCTTTCCAATCCTCCTCCGTCCTTTTTTACTCCTTGCCTCTCCACTATTTTTCCCCTAGTATGTTCCCTAGTACACTAATTGCCCAGTCACTTTTAATGCCTCTCTCATCCTCTCCTATCTGAGTCCCTATCTCCACTCGTCCCATCTCCTGCAATTTCCTGACCCCAGCAGTGCTCTTTACCACAGATACCTCCTTCCCAGATTTCCCACTCCCACACTCGACACACAACCATTCTTGATCTAGGAGTTCCAAATCCCCCTCCCCCATTCCTAAGCATTCTGAATGGAACTATCTATTGCACCTGTCACACTGCACACCACCTTCTCCTGCCTTCCAAGTCTTATTACAGATTTCACACCTATACCTCCTCCTCCCCATTACCCCCTTCAGTTTTTTTTCTCTCTTACAAACTACAGTACTTACTATTTAAACTATTAGTATACCACTACATTACTTATTAAGAACTACTTACTAACTAAACTATTAGTATACCACTACCTTACTTAACCTCAACTTAAAAATCTAGTAGGCCTACTTATCCTACAACTCAACAAATATACCCTATCACACCGTCTGCTAATAATAATTCATAACGAATAACGAATTACAATTAACAAAATTAAGAAACTAACAATATAAGGTCACCAAAGCTTAACTAATACTTGTTACACCTAAGACTACATAAAGCACGTGGCGACCACAACTACTAATTGGCAGCAGTCCAAGACCACGCAAAAACTGACACAAAATAGACAATAATAACAATATATATTATAAAACTGACAAACATCCACTAAATGCTCACTAAATATTTAGTATTATAACGTAAAATACTTATCAACCTCGCAGCATCACAATAGTTACACCTCATAGACCAAATAAGCTAAAATAACCTAACCCAATGAAAAATGTTGTTATATAGGACTACTTGTAACTACTATAGAAACATTTTATTAGTAAACCGTAGGCTACCTATAAAATCAATAGGTAGTTTTTGCCTGGTATGCAACGAGTAGCTATTCTTGATTCTTAAGAAAGAATCACTACTTATAATATAGCCTACCGGAAAAACTATTGGTTTTACAGGCAAAGGTTATTAATTAATATAAATTGTTTCTGCAGTGGTTAAATGTAGTTGTAGGCTATATAAAGAAAATTTTGTAGTTTACTTACGGTACTTTGAAATTTGCCATTTTTCGTAGAAATACGAAGTCTGAGAGTGGTTTTGCCACTTTGCTCCATGCTGGATGGCTGTAATAAACATCATATTTATAATAAAAGCTAAAATACATAAGAAGCAGTTTAAAAAACACAAGTTAGTTAAACAAGTATGCTTAAGCAATAATTTCTGCATGTAATATTTTTCTGAACTAATATCTTCTCATAGCCTATTACTGAAGTTTTTCTACCAGACAGCACAAATGTTCTGTGCTACCAGAAATGCACCAAAACTTTACAAGTTTACTACAAGTAAGTTTGTTAACCAGTAATATTTAAGTTGTAGGCCTAATTACACATATAGGCCTACTCAAAAATTAAATGCCTAGTCTACCTAGTGTAATTTTGATATAATGTGTAACATGCTTCTATAAAGACAACTGCCATTGTACAATTATCACTCATGGTAACAGAATTACACGTGTTCCAGGTTCATGTAATAATGGCTAATGACACTGATCAGTCAGAAGCAGTTGTCATGCTAGTCTGTTGCTATTTTATTAAAGTTATTCTGCTTTTCATAGGTTTGTTAGGCTAAACATGATTCTTTTAAGATAAAAATCTTTGTGTTATGCTATCAAATTTTTCCTTTTTAATTTATGTGATGTAGTCCATGATTCAAACCATTTTAAATTTCATGCAAGGACCCCATTCTCTGGCCTCTTATGTAAAGTAACACAAAAACTGTTTAGGCCTGTACTTTTATAATTACTGCCTAAGTCTACCCATTTTGCTAGTTACAGTTTTTGCTAAAATAATTGACAGGTTGATATACGAAAAATTTTCTTTTTATTTTGAACATAAGTTATTCACAAATTCACAATTTTGGATTTAGACATGGTAAATCAATCAAGCATTATATCTTAATTTGTTTTGAATGCCTTTGAGAATAAAAACACAGTAGCCAGTTTATTTTGTGATTTGACTAAAGCATTTTATTGTGTAAATCATAAAATTCTATTAAATAAATTGAGTATTTATGGCATTAACGGAACATCTTTATCTTGGTTCTCTTCGTACCTATCACACTGGTATCAACAGGTTGAAATAAAAACAGATGGTATTACATCAATTTTTTTAAATAATGGTATAATAGAATATGGTGTTCCTCAGGGATCAATACTTAGTCCGTTATAGTTCTTAATATTTATCAATGATTTGTCAGTTGCAAAGGTGGTCGTACGACCATAATTTATTTGCTGTATGTGAATGCGGGTTATACTATAGTACAAAATCATGTTTCTACAGATCTTCTGATAGCTGTATTCCAAATGGAAAAAAAAAACATTGATTAACTCTTAATGATTGTACATTGGGGTTAATTGTATTGGTTTTGTTTTTATTTTATTTTAGATTGCAAATGCACGAGAACGTGCCTTGCGAAAATGCCACATTTTCTTACAGTAACTGTTCAAAGTGGCAACCACCTACTTCGCTACACAATTGACAGCGACGAACAATTGATTGCGTCATGCGATGCAACATGTGTGGGGTGTTGTGAATAGTAATACATGCATCAGTAATCCGGGCACAAAGTTCAGCTACTGTGTTTATCGGGGTCTCGTATACTAATGTCTTCAGGTGACCCCACAGAAAGAAATCAGGTGGCGTCAGGTCTGGGGAGCGTGGTGGCCACTTCACAGATTCACCTCTACCTATCCATCGCTCACCAAATGTGGTGGTAAGGTAACCACGAACTTCCAAACTGAAGTGTGCAGGAGCTCCGTCATGTTGGTACCACATACGCTGGCATGATTGTAAATCCACATTATCCAACAGAACTGGAAGTATGTCCTCTAAATAAAACTGTGGATAAAGGCGGCCAGTCAAACGCGCCGGCAAAAAATAAGGGCCAATCAGGTTGTCACCGACAATGCCGGCCCAGAAATTAACAGAAAATGTCTTTTGATGTCAGTGTTCAACCATCGCATGTGGGTTGATGTCGTTTTATACGTGACTGTTTCGACTGTCGTGAATGCCATCACGCGTAAAAGAAGCCTTGTCGGTCCACAAAATGTTGTGAGAAAATCCAGATTCGTTTGTGCATTGATGCGGAAACCAGCGAGCGAAATCCACTCGAGACTGAAAATCAGCTGGTTGTAATGCTTGCACCTTTTCGCGATTAAAAGGGTGTAGTAGTTGTTCATGCAGAACCCTCAACACACTTTGGTGGCTTGCATTGTGTGAGCAACTCCACGTGTGCTTCTTGATGGCGAATCGGCGATGCATTCCAATACTTTCTCCTCAAAGTTGACTGTTCTAACATTGCGTCTCACGCCGGTGTTATATCTGTTCGCTGTAAGTGTTCCAGTCTTGCGTAACCGTCGGTTCACAGAACATTCGATGTCCTGGGTAATGTCTGTTTGGAAATATCTGTGCATACAGACGCTGAGCTTCCCTTGCGTTAGCCTACCTCCAGCAGCACCATACATGAGATGCATATCTGCCATTTTTTGCATATGTGTAACGTCTCTCCATGTTGTGCGCGCAACTGTGTCATATGACCAGCCTTGCAATGCAGGTTGCATACCTGGCAGGCAATAAAGTGCACCCTCACATATGTTTCTTCTTAATAGTTCACATAAACATGTTATATGAAAGTGACTTGTATTATGCATTTGTAATTACATCTTTGAAAAGCAATACAAAATACCTACTTGTTATACACACATTTGTAGGAGCGTATCACCCCCTGGTTTTTCTCGAAGTTTTACACCATGGTAGTGGCTGTGTAAATACTTACGATCAAAATAATCATTTACAGTAACTTTCTTGTTGTCTGTTAGATTTAATTTTTGTTCGGTAAAATGTCGCTTTGTAAAGGTGGATATCTCCCTTACAAGTTACTGTATGATGTTTTTCGTACGTAATGTTTTCTAACCCATTTTGGATAGAGCAATTGAGCACTTCCAAACACAATGTACGCAGTATTGCCTATGCTCTCCTGGTACTCTATCGCTTAACAGCCAAAGCTTGGCGTGCATTTTTCACGAAAACTATGAGTCCTAGACAGTTGTGTTAAGAGGACCATTTTTATTACAAAGCTCGCATTATTCAATAAAACATCGTCAAATGTTCCACTGTCTGGATGGCAGAAACGTTTAGTCCACTTCAAGGGTGGCCACCCCTGTTCTTTTAGTAATGGCTGAAGGTATCAACCAGCATTTGATGTGGTTTGAAGACTATTATAACACAAATCGATGCTCAGAGTATTGTTGTTTTACATAATTCTGTTTCCGATATTTAAAATAAATACGGTTTTCAAATTCGATATTCTGCGGCTCATTACTCCCACAATATTACACTTAGGTACAAAGTGCCCTACATATGTCCTACTTTATTTTCCATAAGGAATCGTCTTCCTGCGTTTGTACCTGTATTTCAGGACCACCCTGTATATTGCAGTTCTGTACATCTAACTTAATTTGTTGTAATTTATTAAAATTACTAGTTTCATATCCCAATTGGGGATCTAAGGAATTATAAATAAATAAATCTGCTAGATTACATGAAGACACCCTTGGCCATAAAGTTAGTTTTGATTGAAAAGAATTGTAAAGTTAGTTAGTTTTTTTTATGGAAATAAATTAAGGTATCTTACTTGTATTTTATGTTTACTACTTAGTTTATGTCAGGACAATAAACAAAAACCAAAGCACAAAGTGGGTTAGGTATTTTAAGTTCACTTTATTTAGATTGTTGTTATGTTTTCTTTTCAATTGCGTAAATACAAACGTGTGTCAATTCTTAACAAACAGTTTACATGGCCAGGGTTCCTAGGGTCACGTAGGTTTAGCGTAAAACGTTAGTGATATGTAGCGAATAAGGTGTAATAAACTTTGGGCGCCAGCTAGCTCGCTGCGCGTGCTAGCACGAGTACTCCTATCAGGGTCGTGGTTGAACACCCAGGCTTCTTGACCCTGAAACTGCCTGCTCGAAATTTAGAACACATAGTCCAGGAATAGAATGAACAACCTCTGAGGAAGTCTTACCTAGTCGAGTGCATTCGTTATGAAATAGATGATAACTCTGCCGGACATTTCACACCTCACTTTGCGTAGACTAGGAAGACGAAAACTGACTCCTTGGCAGACGTTTGTTGCTAATCCCCTTGGCCATGCCTAAACTATAACTTCCCTCGCGATCAGATGAAGGTGGTGATGATTTCCCTTACAAGCACTACAAATGTACGTCACAACAAACACAACAATGATTGTTACTGTACAAAGTATATATAATCTCAGAGAGAGGAAAGAAGTAAAACACTAAATGCATGTCACTCAGATTTTGTTTACGAGTCTGCGCACCAGTATTATCTATTGCCAAGAGGGTGAATGGAAAGTTCTTCCTCGGTAGGGTGTCACACCTGATGCTTGTAAAAATGACAATACAGAATGTCAACAAACAAGCAGGATCCTATCTTAGGTGCCGGGGCGAACAGTGAGGGTGGCAAAAAGGGCTAAAATAAAAGGTAGGTGTCAGTATGACGTCAATCTTCCTCCCCTCATAGAGCGCTTTTGTCGCCTCTGAATCCTGGTACACTATCTTTGTCTTGACAGCCGCACCTCAGGGAATAACTGGTACGGCTGTAGATGCATGCACTACCAATAACTCTGCCCATGAACCCGCTGTCATTGTTCGACCAATCACTTCCTGTTCCACTGAAGTCGAGGGTGGTGTTTCCTCTTTGTCCCATGACCATCGGACTACTGTCAGAGAGGACGAGGTGATGTCTGGACCTCCAAGCATGGAGTTACCATTTGCTTCCAGATCGGCCCGTCCCCGAAAGTCTAATGGGGATGCTGGTGAAGCATTGTGTGTTTAATGGTCGCCATGCCTGTTCCACCTCCTGACTCCTGCGAGACGTTTCGAAACCGGGCGTCACAATTATGGTAGATCAACCCTTAAAGTTCCACACTGGGGTCGGTGAGTCATTAGTGAGTGCCACAGCTCTGCCTGAAAATCGCTGCGTTTCTGCTTCACGATTCCTGCAGGTGGTTCCAACTTCGGATGTCGCAATCACGCACTCTTCCCCTCCAGCATCTTTGGCACTTGCTGCCTCGTCTGTAACATTGTGCAACACCTCTGGTGGAGTCTCCAGTCCACCTAGCGGGGGTTCATCGTCCCTGTCTCCATCTCCAACAGTGTGGATATCACTGTGATATAACTTCCGTGCCTTCCTCACGCCTGTTCGTTCCAAGTAGATGCCTGTACCTAGTTTTGCTGATACTATGTGTGGGCCGCTTCACTCTCGCACATAGACCCATCTCCTACGTACAGTTTTCTTGGAGGGTGTCTGGAGTCAGGAACCCAGGTCTTCTGGTATCGCATGTGATTCTCCTGCCCCTGTTGGTTCATCCTGAGTTGTCATTGTTCACGTGTCAGAGCATCCTTCTCTAGGGCTGTCAAACATGCCGGTTCGCCAGGTCGAGCCAAGTTTCTCCCTTGGAGGATTTCTGCCGGTTGTTTCCCAGTCGCAGCGTTTACTCATGTGCGCATGCAAAACAGTGCCTCCGGAATATGTTTGGCCTAGATTGCGTGGTCATCGCCCACTTTCATGCGCAACTGGACTTTGAGGTCTTGGTTTTTACTCTCTGTCAGGTTCGCTCGAGCATGATAGTAAGCTGTCGTGTGGTGCTCAACCTTCCATTTCGCACAGACCTCTCTCCACCAACGGCTAGTAAACTGTGTGCCATTATCGGTAATAGACACTCGTGGGTACCCTCATCGGGGGAAGAGTTCTGCCTGCAGTACTCTGGCGATGACAGTCGCCCGAACACTACTTATTGCATACGTTTCCATCCACTTTGAGAATGTGTCCGTGACGACAAGAATGAAACGTTTCCCCTGCATGCTGCATGGGTATGGCCCCATTAAGTCTAGAGCCACAATGTCAAAAGGTTCGGTTGGCTGTCTCGGCTTCTGTTGTTGATCGCCGTCGGGGCGTCAAGACTTGAATGTGTTGCACACTTGACACGCCTTGACATATGCTCTCCTGTCTCTCGACACGCCTTGCCAGTGGTAATCGGTGTGTGGTGTTTCTGCGTGTCTGGTCTGACCCAGGGTGCCCTGCGAGGTGTTCGTCATGGGCATCCACATGTGCAGAATTATTTACAAAGCATGAGATAAACTCATTTCTTGTAGGCCTATTTTAGGTTATCCTCTCTGTTAAAATAAAGATGGTACACGCGGACCAAAACCATCTAAAAAAGCTATCCCCTTGCCACCCTGTTGTACCATAATATTAGTTAAGTTATTTACCTTAAAAAATTAATTTGCAAAAGTTACTAATTCACGCCAAAAGTTTTTTCACCTGAAACTGGCTCAACACTGTCCAAATCGCTATCTGATGAACTTTCTCAAACCACTTAACAAACACTTCACTTGTCATTTCTTCGTAATAATCTTTTGTAGTTTTTTTTTTAGATAAACGACAGAAGTCAACCATCAACAAACCCGGCATCACTTCCTACATGTAAGATTTTAAATAGATTGATTAGCTTTGCCTTCTGCCCACTTTGTAAAGACTTTCCTTGTTTATGCTTTACGACAGGTGTTTGCTACACTCCAACCCGGCCCGCCATGCCCGCCGTTTTGTGGAGTACTGAATACTTGAGACTTTTTTACCCCATAACAATAACTGATAAACGTGCTTCCAAACTGCAAACACATATATTATTTTATGCGCACAGAGTGACATATTACAGAGGATTAAAAATGCCAACTGAATGCTTAAATCACTACGTCTGAGCTATAACATAGGACTATAGCATCGGAACTATGTATTGCTGCAACAACACTGTTAACTAACCAACCAGCCAATGACTGAAAGCTCACCAGTGACAATGTTTATTTCTGCTGCAACCTTGGAATGTATAAAGTATACACATACAAAGTACAACTTACGTAGTATGAATTAATACTATGGATTGTTCGTGGTTTTTGTATTGTTTTTTAACCCAAATCCCTTTTCAACTTCTGCAATATAAAGTAACTTCACGCTTTCAGATTTTTTACTTCTTCAACATATACTATTTTTAAATCTTTTTACCAGCTACAGTTTTGACATGCCAGATATGAGTGTGCATCACCAAGGAAAAATTAGTTCTGAACAGTTCTGTGTAGCTTTTATAAACATGTGCTGAAGTTGACGTGATAATAGTTTCCAAAACTCGCCTTATTCAATAACAGATACACTTTGAACAACTGCTTCTGCCTTGTCACAAATGGGCTTGCAAATCAGTTTTTTGCGATTTGCTCAGTTTTAGTGAAAGTGGACAAGACAAGTTTTGGAACTGGACTACTCAAATCTAAGTTATTTAGGACTACAGTGTTTTTTTTTTTCGAGAGGTTTTGTTTAAGTATGCACATGTAACTTTGAGACTATATGAATGTGTGTTTGTAAGGTACTGTGCTGTGTGTGCAGCACATGTAAATTGCAAAATGTCAAGAAGGAAAAGCGAGAGAGACAGGAGCTACAGCCGCAGCAGAAGCCGTAGCAGCCACAGTGGCAGTGGTCGCAGCTACACACCAGATTCTGACGACGAAACTGGCCGATTACATGTGGCAGATCTAGGTTTGAAACACTCTTGTCTCTTTTTCATTAAGTTGATATGCACCAAGACCTTGTGTACTGCTTAGGAATAGTATTATGAAATAGACTTGTTTCAAGGCAGCACCAAAACTTCTTTGCAAGTAGAGTGGTGCAAAGTAGATTAAAATCATACTTACTGTGCAGAAGGAGAATAATTGGTCAATACTAAAAGAAATTAGTATTCAAAGATAGGCTAACAACAACAAAATCATTTCTGTGTCTACCCTTTAGTGACATAGGCCTATATAGAACAGAAAAATTCATTTTTGCAGTTTTCAAAGTCACTGTAGGAAATGGATAACTATAATACGGGGCTTGGTGCATACCTGCTTTGTATTTGTTTTTTATAATTAAAGAGATGATACAGTGCACATTTGATTTATCAATACATTGTAAGTTGTATAAATATATTTATAAATTTTAGAAATTATTATTTTTTTTACTAAGCATTCACATAAATTTTTTGCTGCAACTACAAGAAGGAAAGTATGCCTATTACAATTAATGAGATTCTCTTGTATGGTAAATAAGGAGCTGGATAATAATAATGTCTTAAGGTACATGGAACCAAATTAAAAATTATTTGTCTGGGGAGATTGAAAAATATGTAACTATAAAATAATTTTGTCACAATCATCAACAATTTTGTTACAAAACATTGTTTCCCTTGGCAACTACTGATATTTCAAATCAGTAATATAATTACCTCAACCATTAAGTACCTTAAGCTTTCATTTTCTTCCTCATTGATCATGATGTGACATAAACTATGTGTTGTGTAACTGGCATTCTTACACTATGCTTGAACTTCTAAAATCCTCATGAATGTAGTTGCAGCCATCAATTTTGTTGTCAGAACATGTTACTTCAAGCAGGTAACAACATGCAGTAAAATTTCCTTTTATTTTTTAAATACATAAAGTGCTGCATTCCGCCCCAGACATATAGTACACATTACTCACAACCCAGTTTGTTAATTCAAGAAACCAGCTTGTTCAAGAAGGTGGACACATATTTACACATAATTAAGACATTCATAGTTGAAACAGTACTCATGACCATGATATGGATGAAACACTTATTAGAGTGAGTGAGAGATTTTGGTCAGCGCTTAACACCGAGGTCTTAAGCACTGGTAAGGGGTGACACGAGGTGAGTATGGAGCAGCACCGGAATTAAAGGTTGGGAGAAACAGGAGATCCCCAAGAAAACCCGTCGACCAGCGGCATCGTCCGGCACAATTCCCAAATGCGAAAATCCGGGGACCGACCCCGCTGGGAATCGAATCCGGATCACCTTGTTGGGAGGCAGATGTTCAGACCATTCAACCACCTTGGCCCCTAACACATTTTAGGTGACCACTATGTGACACCTTGAAACAAGAATTCCTAAGCAATCTTCAAAGTTAAATGTTAAAATATACAAGAGATGATGCACCCTGCGGAGAGTTACCTCGAGTGGAAGCCATTGGCAAATGCTAGTGTTGTTTAGCATTGGACCTCATGTATAAAGATAACTAGGTAACGTAATTTACACTTTAAATGCTATATGGCCAAGGCCTTTAAGCAACATTTTGAAAAATTAATTACTGTGGAGTTCATGCAGCTGGTACAAGGATAGCAAATGGTTTTTGTTGCCTCTCTTTTATAACTGCCAACTAGTTTTTCTTTTAATAATGTTGAGAAAGGGTCCAAATATTTTGCTTGTTTTGCAATGTGAGATTATCTTGCATTTATTTAAACTTTACCTGTCCAATGTTTCACATATTTTGTACCTGACTCTATATGAGACACATAGTTTTAAAATATGTAAAACTTCAAATATATGTATTCATGAAGGTGTGTTTGTATTTTCAGGCATGGGAGTGTCTAAGAATGAATTACAACATGTATTTCAAAAGTATGGACGGCTGAGGGAAGTGTGGGTGGCAAAGTCTCCACCATGCTTTGCATTCATTGTATACAAAGACAAACAAGATGTTAATGATGCAATAAGAGCTACAGATGGCATGTAAGTAGAACACAATGTCCTATACTACTAACAAAAGCT
Source organism: Medauroidea extradentata (assembly GCA_003012365.1). NCBI lineage: Eukaryota > Metazoa > Arthropoda > Insecta > Phasmatodea > Phasmatidae > Medauroidea > Medauroidea extradentata. The sequence goes on along the minus strand of PNEQ01043027.1, from coordinate 14,399 downwards.
TTGTATCTTCGAATATTAGTCACCTGTGCTTTAAAAAATAAATTTAAAAAATTCATAATTTATTGAATAGAATTGTGCATGGCTATGGTACTAAACATAATTTAAGAGATTTTAAGTAAAGGTATAATGCTATTAAGTACCAGTAATGTAGCTACCAGCCCAAAGAAAAAAGTAATTTGTGTTTGTAACATCACAAATTTTTGCATTAGACTGAAGTACTGTTGAGTATAAATATTTTTTAAAGTAGTGGTTTGTATTAAAATGTTCACTGAACTTGCTCAAGAGATTATGAGTAGAACTCTTCAGTCTCTGGGGTTGCAGCTTTCCCTGAATTTTTCAGGCTGTATGGTACACAGTTTTCTTTGTCATGGCTAGTGTTTTAAAATAGCCTATTATTTCTACAGATCGCTTTTGTCTATATACTTGGTTAACATCCATCATTTGATCCCCAAGTCGTCTTTCAAAAAAATATTAAAGTAATTCAGTCTTGCCTTGCTAACTTATAAGGCAAGGTACAACAGTAATACGTTGAACTTACATTCTGGAGGACATGATTTTGCTTCCTGGCTCCGGCCATCCTGATTTAGGTTTTGTATAGTCACTAGAGCCAGTGATATTTGGTGAAAAGAATTCTGCAACAACTTATTTCAATGCCTTACGTGCACACCTGCAACTCTGGTTCATGGTTATTGGCAGAATATAATAGGGCAGAGGCGTGGTTAATTTGACTGTACCAACCAAAACACTGTTACTGCGACACCATACGTCCGTAATTGCAGGTAGAACTCTGAGACACCGAAAGTTAAAATCTTACAATCATTGACTAATGCGTACTCCTTCATGATAGGCCAAACTTATGTCTTTATAGTTTGTTGCATTTTCAGTACCACAGCTGTCAAAGCTGAGAATATTATAGTCTGTCATTTATTTGTAAATGTTGTAAATATGTGTATAGTTTTTAAGTTATTAGTATTGCTTTAATGAATAAATTGAATGCAGGACATTATGCGGCAGCCGTATTCGTGTGACACTCGCTCGTCCCAGAACCAGGGGAAGGGGGAGGAAGGGTTTTGACCCCAACATGCGATGTTATCAGTGTGGTGAAAGAGGGCATTTCTCCAGAGACTGCCTGGAATCTAAGTACGGCTACAAAAGACCCCCTTCCAGGTAAGAAAACACTTCACATCTAAAGTGTGTGGCCATGTCATCAGCCTTTGATGTATGCAATTAAGTATAAACTTAATACTTGTATTCGTACTTATAAATTCTCTTTGTACAATATGTAACCTTTCGAGAAGTAGCTGTGTTATTGTTTAGTAAACAAGTGTGTGAACTGTTTTAATTTAAGTGTGGAAAATTACTGTACAGGTACTTGAGCATGTGCCTGAATTGTTGCACGACTATGGGCCTGTACAAGTATTGGAAAAATTTGTTTGAACCTTTTTGCAGCATAAATAGGCCTACTGTACTATTTTATAGATCATAATAAATAAATATTTCACCAAGTATATAGCTTGTGTAAGTTCCATACTTAAATTTATTGAAATGAATGTGAAAGGTGCTCTTGGGTATTAAAATTGAATTATAGTCTTTGTGTAGATTGAAATTTAAAATGTAGACCCTAATAAAGAAAATATATTGAAACAAACTGTGTGGTTCATATATTTTAACTTGCATTTAGATTTTCTGTACATTGATTTGTGATGTTTGTTAGTTCTTTACTCACAGGCATTGTGTTAGCAATCAAGCAGCTCTTAACAGTCTGTAGACTTACAAGAAAAATTAGGAAAATCAAGGCACAAAGATGTTCGAAACGTTTGCCATATTTCATAGCTATTCTGAGCACAATGTTTTGCAGCTAAATTTTTTTTTTATGTTAAACTTGCTGCTTATGTAAAATAAATAGCTTTGAGTGGACACCGTACTATTGCTGCCAAATTATTATCTCATCATTTACATTAATTGATAATTTTTTTATGTATGTATTTTAAAATGGGTAGTTAATTTTTTTGTGTGTTTAGTAGGCCTACATTCAAAACTAATAGTGATGTTACATACAGTTCCAGCCATCTAAATAACAAAGTTCATTTTGTTTTAATTTTTGAGTTGTATTTAATTAATACATGTATTTTATTTTAAAAATCTCTCATCAGTATTACACACATTCAGTAACTATGCACAATGTACTAAATTTGTGTGTGTGATGGAACTTGGCTCCTGGGAGGTTAAAGGCCTTGTTCCGATTGGCATTTTACTTAACTTGATGATCACATGCATGACCCCACTTCTGTAAATTGAACAGTGACTTCGTACTTTTGTATATGTAATAATTTACCTTATATCCACAGTTTAAATTAACCCATCAGAATGGACAGTTGTAAAATAAAAATTTATGTTTTATGATTATAACTGATGTTTTAAATTGTAAAGGTTAGTAAAGTGTTTTAAACAAATACGTAGTCAACTACTGCATACAGTAATTACAGTAGAACTCCTGTTTAACAAAATGCCTCAGGGCCCAAAAATGTTTACTTTAAATCAATGTTTCGTTAATTCTGACTTTACGTTTTTTAACTCCCAAAAAAGTTAAATCCTCTGGCATATTTTGTCATAATTCAATGTAATTTGAAAAAATCTCTGTTAGCAAACATTGTAATATCACAGCTACCATCAGTTGGTAAGCCACAGCTGTGAAAGAAAAAAAATTCTGCAAAAAAAACTTTGAACAACTCCATAGGAACGCACGTAGGTGTGTGCCTGGTGAGTAAAGCCATCCGGGTGCCATTGTTATATGAAAAGTGATGACTAACTCCGCCATGCCATCTATCTTTTCGTCTCTCTCCCACTTCTCCAACAATATTTAAAAGATTCCCACAAAGAATGTTAAAAAAACTTTGCAATGAGAAAAATGACTTAAACCTTGCAAGACCACAACTGTAAAATAATAAATAAATAAGTTTGTATTATAATGAGCTGCATCACGCTCGGGTTCCTCACTAAAACTTATTTGCACTGGAATGTTTTTTTTTTTTTTTTTTTAGCTTCTACAAGACAGGTTATTTATGTTTAGGGTAGTACATAAATGTATTTTAAAACGTCTGTACACTACTATATTTACGTATTTTTAATAGATACTCTGACTTTATCATGGAATGTGACAAAATAAAACACATTGAACACCACTGCACTCTGTTTGTAATAGATTAAACTGTAGAGCACGCTGCTATGTGGCACCTTCTGACAGAGATGTGACACACTATCTGTGAATTAGTTCCCTTGCTGTTTACTGCAATGCTGTGTGGACTGGGTACCTAAATGCTTGTTCACCCACCAGGTCGTTATGCTCCCTGATCACGAGGAAGGGTCTTAGTGCACACTTGTTATGCAACACAGCATTGCTCCTTCGGCCGTGCATGCTCAACTCTCTTCCACTGCCTAGTTATCAACAAATGTTAATGTTTTTTTTTATCTTCTTTTCTGGCCTCCTTGACAGATGATTTAAGACTACCTACTAGGAATTAGCCAAACTAAGTATTTTTAATAGATTCGCATTGCAAATTTTTGTATAATTTTTGTGAAGGTTCCTAAGTTCCTAAATTCCTTTCATTATATATTGCTGTTTTCGTTATTTACAAGTTTGTTAAATAGGGGCTCTACTGTTACTTCTTGTAAAAAAATTACTGCAATGCTAGAGGTAGTACATAGTTACTGGAAATATACATGTTCTGGGGCTTGTTTAATTTGTTACTTAAAATGATTATCTACCATTTAATTTTAAACATTTTATTTTGTTAAATACATTTTCCAGTTATTTACTTTTTTTGCATTTAGACTTGATATGATTGCTAAATAATTTTGGAACATAGCACCTCAAGAAGCAGTTCAGAAATATGTATTTGACTTTTTGGTAATGCACAAAGTGTTTTACTTATATAGCACCCAGTGCTTTTTGGTTTTTGTTTCCTTCGGTCGTTAAAACAGTGTGAGGTGTTTATAAGTCCGTTACACATTTTTTAAAAATGTGTTTCTCCTTACTAAACATTGTAAAGTAGCTTCAAATATTATTTTATTCTTATATTCATTTGGTTCTGGATTTTTGTTCTTTTCAAACGTTGGATTTTTAAAATAATGTTAGGCTAGTAGCTAAAGCAATGTAATTTAAGAACAGGAATTCTTAAAATTTAAAACAGCTTGAAACAGAAAAGTTCTGAAATGTTTGAATTTAAGTGTTTTAGAAATTCCAAAAACTTCGGATGAATGAGGTTTTTTTGTAACTTGTTAATTAGGAAGCTGCCAATGGAATCTGGATATTGTTTAACAGTAAAGCAGGTTTCTGTTGGATAAGGTGTAAAATTATAAAAACCTAGTAATTTCTCACCTTATCCAACAGAAACCTGATTCACTGTTAAACTCCAGTGGCAGCTTTTGTGTCTGATCATAAGCTACTCTTCTTGGCATCTTTGACCCGTCTTGAGTCCCAACCACCATTTGCTGGCTAGGGATGACTGCTGTAAGATGAAGTCATGGCAGGAAACGGGCTGGGCTACCTGACCGGCTGGTAGAGAGTATACTATTTTCTTTCCTGCGGGCAGAGGGTAACTACGCCCCCGAGAGAGTGGCGTCTTGGAGTGAGGCAACGCACTACGTTCACCTTCTGGAGTGATAAAGGGAGCACAGATTTCTTTTCCTACAAGTTGAGGGTAGGCTGTATGGTCACTCACCTTGCTAGAAGAGTTGCTGCAATAGTTACAGTTTTCGTTCTGAGGCGGGCTTCTCTCACTTTGGCATTTGGCAATCCTCAGAGATGAGTTCCTGGATTCTACAGTGTAGTACTGGGGGGTGCCGGGCGTCTGGAAGGGACTTACAACTGGTACTCGTAATTGCTTGATTTTCCTTAAGATCTCGGAAAAACCTATCTTTCCACGGAGACGTGGCCCGGGATTCCAGAGTCGTACCTGATCTGATCTATATCACTCGCAGAGTTCAGGTAACATGTGTTCTGGACCAGGTCGTTTCTGCAGTGTTGGAATGACCCCAACAGGTAGCAGATCGTCTTAGGTGCTGTTGCCTACATGTGATATACATTTGTTGTTTCTGTTCCTCAATTGCTACTCAGTTCTCCACAGACACGTGGTTAATTAGGATGTCATTCTGAGGCGTAGACAAGAAAAACACTGAAATTAGGTTCACTTGAATATATATTGACTGTTTGCACAATGTTAACACTGTTGTACAGGATATTTACAGCACAGTCACTGATAATATTTACAGCTTCTTTTTAACACAAACTCACTGATACAGGTGCTCTACACGCAGTCACACTACAATTGGAAGCATCGTGATCAGCTACTTCCATTTTCCACCTTTTGCACCTTGTGATTAATTCTCGTACTGGTGATAAGGCACCTTCCCATGTGCTGTGCGCAGTTAGGGTGCTTCGGGTTCCGACCTTACATTGGGCACTGGTGCAGGTTGAGGGTAGGAGCGTTTAGGTGTGCATGATCAGCCCACAACCATTGGGAAGGAGGATAGGGGGAGTGCCTAGATAGCTTTGTTTAGAGCCGAGCCCTAGACAGCTGATTTAAGCAGGCACTTGTCCTCCTTATATCTCCATCCGATGGGAGTGGAAAGCCCACTAGATAAGTAGAAAAAGGCCATGCTGAAACTTTGCTACTGTAGGTGTGCCACACACACATAAAGAAATTACACCCATTGCAAAATATACCTAATGATTCCTAGTATCTTAATAGCCACATGTTGCAGTGAAATCGTAAGTATTAAATTGTTATGTTTCTGAGCAATAACACGTAAATACTGTACAATTTTTATTCATGGTGTATTTCGTCGAGCTTACACTCATAAATGTCTGTACACGTGGTTGGCATTTTGTGCTAAATATGGCCGTGTTTATAGAAATTGGCTTTGGCTTTATGAAGTCTGTTGTTGAAACATAAAATATATCCTGGAGAACATTAGTACAGTGTAATGTTCTAGAGGATAATATTTACACACTGGATAACCTTATCACACACTGGATAAAATATTAACGTTACTGCGTGAATCGGTAGGTATATTAGGTTAGCTTGGACATAGTTACATAACAATGGTATAAGTACAGCCACACATCTTTATGTAACATATATAAGTGCCATCCTAGGAGGTGTCATCTTTATGTACTCGGAAGTGTGTCACAGCCTCAATATATCCCTGTTTTGCCACCTTAATCTTCTGCTATGGTTTATGGGAAGAATGATGAGAATAGTTCCATAGCATAGAAATCACCTCAGAACTTTTATTTATCATTTGTTTGCAAAGACACATGGAACTTCATTTTATTCGACGTAGTGTATTTCTAATTAGGGTGTAAAACAAAAAAATCAATTTAACAATATTCTCTGCAGTGTATTTATTGCACTGTACAATTTTTTGTAGAATAACAATATCATTGAAGTTGGTATATGTGGTTGTGATTAAGTGAGCATTTTTGAGGACTCTGATGTCTAGAATAATAATCAAAAAATGTTAGTTATTGTGATTTCAGATGTTAACATTTTAGTTAGTTACAATCAGTACACGTTGATTGTTACATAGGTTGCCTTGGTTTTATTAAAAAATGGTAGGAAACAAGAACTATATGAAAGGAAAGTAACTACAGCTTCAAAAGTGTTCACATTATTCTGAACCACCTGTACACTTAAGGGGTATTGATCCCTACCATCTTGGATTTATCAGTTTCTTGTCGATAACTTCTGCTACAGTTGGTGTATCAAAAATTTTGTCACGACATAGATACAAACTTAGTAAATTTTCGGAAATTATTGGAACCATTATACAGTATATTCATTATTTTGGAACTGGAAACAGCTGACAAGGAAAAAAATGCTTTATTTACTGGAGCTACTACAAAGTTCATAAAAGTATCAGGAACAATGCTGTGTGGGTTCCAAAAAGTGAATGAAACAATAAAATATGCCTTGTCAATGTGAAAAAAGTAAAACGATCTCTCTGTTCCGTGATTTTTAAGAAAAACCGTGAATCCTGTCTGAGATGGATCAATCCCCCTTACCACTAGCATTAAAGGTTCTAAGATAGGACATTTATTTATGTAACAACATTTCAAACTAATTAGGCCCACATGTTGTAAGACAATGCCACAGTAATACACTTGCAAATAAAAGCTTCATAACAAAGCAACAAATATAACTTTTCCGAAGCACAAGTCCAATGTGCAGTATACAATAAATTAAATTAACATAAAGCATTTTATGAGATGGTGAGTACTAATTTAATTTTTTTGTGTTTTGAAATTGTGTGTTTATTAAAATTAATAATGATGTCAGCATAGGAAAATTAAGTCTTAAATTGGTTGTAGATCGAAAGAATTTTTGGAAAACAATTTTTAACACTATTTACAGAAATTTTATCAGTTTAGTCAATATTAAGAAAGTTCCCAAAGAGTTGTTTGTAGTAATTTTTCCAGTTTCTGTCAATAGCCACAATTTTTCTACATATGTATATTGTTTACAAACAGGCTGAAATTATGCTGCTCTTAATAATTTGTGTGAAAAAATTACATGTGATTCAGAATCAGGCTTCCAGAATGCCACTGCCCTTACAGCATTAACAGTAGGAACAGAAGGCCGGAAGTAAACTGTAACTGAAACTAAATTATTAAGGCAAGAATTTACTATTTTAGAAAATACACTAGTTGATTGATTACTAAAGGGTCTTAATAGGTTTAAAATTCAAACGAATAAAGTATGACTAGTTCCAGATAGGTTCTGAAAGAACTCTTGCTCAGAACAAAATGTAATAATTTGGAGAGATAAGCAGAACATAAGACCATTGCCATTGAGAAGATACATATATCATAATCACAAATTTAATTGACCAGTGTTCTGAGAAACTTCTTGCTTAATATTGATAGATTAGACTTAGTGCCAGATAGCTGCGGGTTGTAGTTCACTGTTTTAGTCACAGCAAATACGGTAGTATTATTTTTTCTTCTGAATATTTATTTTGAAACTATTTCTTCTAGATGCAGCTGACACTTTCAAGACAAAGTTCATTTGTTTCTTATTTTTGCTTACATCATCATATTTGCCCCCAAATCATGATGGGGAAGCATATATTCACTCTGGTGACTACGGAAATCAGGCTAATTCAGCTCACGTGAATATTGCAATCAAAACTCCAAAATCATCCTAAAAGAATGTAGGTACTTCCAAAGAATAATCATCACAGTAAAAAAATTAATGACTACGAGAATCTATAACAAAGAAATGTAAAGTTTCTTTGAAAGCAATAAGTACTTAAATAGAATTACAGCTCTAACCATCTACAATAAAACTTAATAACCTATTTAATATCTAAAAAGTTGATGAGTAGGTGATTTAACTATTTTGTGCCCAAAATTTAGGCTAAAGGTTATCAATTTCTATCTAAAATTACAAATACGTAATACGATAAATATGTATGTATATATATTTAGTATCTACATATATATAACATACAAATTAAAGTATTGGTACTAATGAAGGGTATAAATTTTCTTGATTGATGTTCATTAGGGTTAATTTATGATCTTTTTACCAATCTTGTGAGAGGTTTTTATTTATTGTTGTGCCTTTTCATGTTGTACAGTCAAACCTCTTTAATACAAAACTGAAGGGACCAAAATTTTGGCTGTTTGTAATAATTAGGTTTATATTAACAGGTGTTCACTAAAACCTTAAAAAGGTTCTAAAATTTTTGTCACTCTGTTTATCCCCTCAAATCAAATAGCCTTTTCACTTCAATTATTTCCTTTTACTTGAGAACTTGATATTGCATGGTTTAATGCATAAACAAAATTTATATTAAACATTAAAATAATTATTTAATATCTTGTCCAATTCCAAGGGGAATAAAAATCGCTTTGTATTAATGAGAACTTTGTATTAACGAGGTTCCACTGTATTACATTTACAATGGCACGAGATCAAGTCCTCGTGGTAATAATATTTGAACCTTTCTGTTACTACTGAATTTCAAGGATAACATGATTTTGAACCTATGACTATATTTCCGCATACTGATATTGTCATGTTTTGAAGGAATACTGTCAAAAAAAATATCCTATAAAATAGGTAGTATAAATTTACTGGTGGTGTTAAGGTTTATTTTGTTGCTGTGATTACATCTCAAGTTAAGTTTCAAAAATATACAAAACTTTAATGATTTCGGGACTCTATTTTAGTGCCTTCTGCCTCTCTGCCTTTGCCCACTTGTAGTAAATACAGTTTTACCTTCTGTAAACTTTCTAAGAGTGTAGTATTGTATTGTCGAAAGTAATTTGAAAAATTTCAAGAGCATGTATTAAGTAAATTAAGTTTTAATACGTTTATTGTCATTCCGGAATATTGTTCTAAAAATAATTATGAAGGAAGTTGAAAATTAATTGTGTGTTATTTTATCTGGCCATCTAGTATGCACAGTAACTTGCTGATCTGTTAGCTGATCATACAGCAGTATGTACTTAGAATCAGGGTGGCCACCCACCTGGAAAACCTGGAATTATCAGGGAAATTGTGGTCACCTGGAAATATCAGGGAAATGTCAGGGAATTTTTGGTTAATCTGAGACATTTCAGGGAATTTTCTTGCCTCGTTCATTTTGAGCTACCGCAAAAGTCACAGTAAGGAATATAATGCCATTTTGAGAGCATTATAACATTTTTATTGAAAAAATTACCGTTAAGTAGGTGTGATTATACTACTTTGTCAAGTTCGTAGTTATTTCTGATGAATGTTTTGTCAAGTTCATTGACCGTAGTGTCAAAAATGTCTTAAAATATTTATCTTGATTGGAAAATGTGTTGAATGAAATGCCAAGAAATGTTCTTTTCATACTTGCAAAAATCAGGGAAATTTTTGATTTTCTATCAGGGAAATCAGGGAAAAATCAGGGAATTTTCTTTGTTGCAATGAGTGGCCACCCTGAGAATGTTTTAATTTGTTAATGTTTTTTCTATGCATTAAATATGTTTGTTTCTATGAAATAAGGGTTTTTTAAGTGTCATGTTTATAACTTCTAAAAGTGTACATGTTGAATTGGTTCAACGTTTTATTAAAGATTCTATCTGTAAAGTTTAGAACATAGGTATACAACTTTGCAATTTTTTTAATTTATACAAATTTTTTGAAGAAAAACTATTCAGAAAATTAAAAAATTAAAGTAATTTTCGTATCCAAATTTTAGACAACAGTTTTGATAAAGTGTAAAATTTTGTTCATCATATTTTGGTGTTATGTGTATTTCTTGTTCAAATACTTTGAGTTGAATGTGAAGGCCAATGTTATAAGTAATGATGAGTGTAAAGTGCATGTGATGTATATTGTACGTAGCTCACCCCCTAATTGAGGGTGGTGGAGCGTGATATCCACGGCAGCACAGCTAACAGAATGTTGATTGATTCACTTCAGGGTGTGTGTGTGGTAATGGTAGAGGTGATGTGCTTGTGTTGAGCAAGGGAGCAGTCGGCCCAGCCGCAGTACTGCTGGTGGTGATGATGGTAAAAATGGTATGGGCCTGGTTGTGAGGCAACATATGGTAGGTATATCTGTATTTATCACTTTTTAAGAGTAACATCATTACTGTAGGTACTAATTGATGCCATTTTGCTAAACTGAATTCATCTGATACATAAGCCAGTAAATGTAGATCTGTCAGATAAAGCTCTAAATACAATACACCAATAAGTGTAGCCTTAAGCTGCAAACCATTTTTAGCTGCATGATTATATAGACTTATAAGTTTTGTATTCCTGTCATTGTTTTTTGCATTACTCGTGAATGTTTTATAATGGTATGAATGAAGGGAATTCCACTAAATAAGAAATACATAATTATGTTTACCACGTGTGGTTGCTATGGGACTATTTTACTTTTACATTGCAAACTGCTGTGATGTTTGAGTGCTTTAAGTTTAGCGTTTCTAATTTGACTCAGTTGTGATTTAAGGAAGTAATTTTGTAACCAGATAGTATTGGAACATAGCCATTTTACCCCGTTACTAAACATTCTTTCTTAATAAAGTGAACTGTTAACTACCATTGCTAGGTCATTTAAGACTGTTAAATATTTCCAATACAAAATTCTGTTAAAAGAGTTTGCATGTAGAATGACAAGTTTTTAAATTTCGTGTTTGAAATACAGTACAATGGTATTGGCTAACAAGATACAAAATGACCTGTGCAGATCCAAATTCCAGGCAATGGTTGCATGAGCATATCTTTCGTGTGGAAAGGTAGTTCATTGAACTGCTACTTTCTGCTAGGGAACATTAACGTGAGATATGTTAGGTAAACGGGATTTATTTCTCATCAACAGCGAGGTCATTAGAGGTGGTGGCACTCAATTTAGTACAATAACTGGAGCTGGGAGAGAAGTCGGCCATGGCCTCTTAAGGAACCATCCCAGCATTTGTCTAGAGTAAATTCGGGAAACCGTGGACAACTGAAATCAGGATGGCTGGAGTTGAGGATCGAACCCAGGTATTTCCGAATGCGAGTCCAACATGTTGCCGTTGTGCCACCTCGCTCGATTAGTCTGTTAGAGGTAGGTAATATGAATAGAAATGTCTAGTTGACAGCAAAGTCAGACAGTGACTCAGAGATCCAGAAGCTTTGGAAGGGAAGACTGTGTTAAGACACCGTCTCAACATTCAGCTGCAGTGATTTCAGTAAACAATAGTTAAAAATGCTGTAACAGAAATTCAAGCGGTGTTCTTCCACATGTGAGTCCATCATTTTCTTTTTGTGCCGCTTCACTCAGTAATATTGATCTGATACGGTAGCCTCATAGACTTGGCAAGAGGATTTTCTGCTGTGTACTGCATCAACTTCAGGCTGTAAGGCATGGATTTCGTTCAGTACACTACTGTGCTGCCATACACATTAAATACTGTTGAAGCACATTTTAATCTACACAATCAGCTATACAAGCTATAGAACATTACTGAAGTGTCATGTGTTGCTAGAGTTTTTTAACTAACCATGTTTAAAAATATTTTGGCTGAATATTAGGACAACAACAAATGTAGGTAATAAAAATTTGTCTAAGCTCACAAGCAAGAACAAATAACTGGGGAAAAAAAATCAAAGCTGGGTACTTGACACAATTAGTACAGTTATGGTTGAATTTCAATCCAGAGTCAACTTGGAGCGGACAGTGAATCTAAGTTGAAACATAATCATAAAAACACCAGAACAGCACGAAACTAGAATTAAAGAAGGATAATCCTGTCCAGTCTTCAAGTTTGGTTGGAGCGAAGAATCCGAATCTCTATACCTTGTACACTCCATGCTCACATGTCAGAATGGATAGAAAATTTTAGTTTTAGTCCGTTTCAGCCCAGCCCAGAATTTTACTCTAAACTCTCTCACTGTTGTATAAAAGGAAATCCACAATTTCTGCACGGTGCGAAAATCATTTTAATAATATATTCACCAGGTCATTCTTGTTGTTATTATTATTTCTTTATTGGTAGCAGACGTAAGACATTCATTCTCTTAAACTTAACCACATAGAACAGAGTATAAAAAGTAGTTAATTGAGTTATTATTGGATATTAAATTCTTACTGTTCTAAAAATACATTATTTACATACAATGAAAACTACACAAATCACAAACATCTGCAGAACCAGGTATAAAAAACTTTTATAATCATTTTTTATCAGTCAACACTAATGCAAGAAAAATAATTATTTGATAAATAATGAATTGTATTATTATTGTTAAGCCTTATAAATAATGCAGTATTTGTAACATAAACATCTAATTTTGCACTTTGTTCAGAGTGTAAATAATCCTCATGAATGTTTTAGGGTGTAAAGTAAAATACAGTTTGAAATCTGATATCCAAGAAGATTTAAATCTGGAAAATGTATAGTATGTACTTTGTATTCTGGGTGAATGCAGTGATGGTATCTTAATATAGTCCATGGCAGCTTCTCCTCTTTGTTCCTGGATCTGTTTTAATGACCTTGCTTTTGAGTATATGTTGAAAACATATTACTTACCTACTTACCGGATCAATATTTTCTTGGTAGAGAGTAGTAGTTCATGTCCGAAGTTTTTTTTTTTTTTTTGTTACTTTTAGTTAAAGAGCATCAAAGCACAGGAACATTCTAGGTAGTTGAAATCATCAAGATCTGTTGTGGCAGTATTATTTGCTTTCCTCCATACCATACTAATTGAAATTTTATCAAACTAGTGTCAGGAGGATAAAAGCAAAATTTTGTGAGGAAATATACATCTTTCTGGAAGACAAGCATAAACTGTATATAAAATTGTTTCATTTGAATATAACAGAACAATGTGATGTGTGAATAACATTTGTTACAGTCCATAAAATGGCTTCAAACAAGGTTTATATTCCAACTTAATTAGTAATGTACAATAACTACACAACGTTTTTAAAATATTTACTAAAGTAAATTGCCTTTTTGTGGAAGGAAAACGCTAGCAGGTGCAGAATGAAGATGGTCGTTTTGTTACTAGTTGGCCTGTAGCATTCTTCTCAGTTAATATTTTAAGCCTTGCTAAGCTCCATTTGGAAAATTTTTTTGCCACTTGCGTGCGTTTTGTATAAAAAAAAAGTGGTATTCCAAGTGTACATTGTGTTTGCCAAGTAAACCTAGTTGAATAATGGCAATGTGTCATGTTCAATGTCAGCATTATTGTGAAAATAGTTTACACACACTAAAGAAAAACAAGGTGCAAACACAGTAGCTTGAAGATGTTATTAAAATTTGAATAAAATGGTTTTATTTTTTATTGTTTGTGACTATGAAGTGGTAGAACAATTTTTGACGCTTTCGATTTTATGCCTATATGTACAGTACTTTTTCACTCTAAATTACTGCATAAATAAACAGTAATAAATTTCTCTATAAAATAGCTATGACTATCTTCAGATTTAGTAATAGCAACCATATCTGTCCAACTATTACAAGTGCAGTTTTAGTCTCACAGAAAATTTGTACAGAGAGAACTTCCAGTTCTTGTGTGTATGTGTGATGTTCACAAAGTAAAAAATAATTAGCATAGTTCAAGCCTTTATCATTTGTGAGATTTTTAAATTTTTGTTGCAATGGGAGTTTACAATTAGAATTTATTGGTTTGTGGACATACGCCATTGCTAATGTTTTGTTGACCAAACTGTATTGAAAGACAAAGTGACAAAGTACAAAAACACACAAAAAAAGAATAACAACAGAATAAAAACAATCAATTATTTTTCTATCCAGAGGAATGCCATTAGTCTTATTTGTGTGTGTGTGTGTGTGTGTGTGTGTGTGTGTGTGTGTGTGTGTGTGTGTGTGTGTGTGTGTGTGTGTGTGTGTGTGTGTGCGCG
>PNEQ01043026.1:0-29036 GCA_003012365.1 Medauroidea extradentata | reverse complement strand
GTGTCCTGTGTTGTCTGTACTCTCAAGAAGAGATAACAGTAAAGTGCAAATTCGACCTTGTGTTTTATTTAAATATGAGACGACTAACGGATAGATTTTCACAGCATTAGCATCAGTACTCCCATCGGTAGCCAAAGCAAATGGTCCACTTACCAAACATTCAACAATATCACTTTTTGTTTCACCAGCCATATACTGCACTAACGCAGATGTTTTTGTTCTTGCACAGCTATATTTCTGTGCAATTTTAGAGTCGGGGAACATGGCTCTAAACAAATTACCCAAATGATCGGCCACTGCAATCGGTAGTTTATGCTCTACCAGAAAACCAGTAAACAATAACTCTGTGTTTGTTACACTCGTTTCTTCGGACGTAGCAAAAAATGATGAAATAGATTTAGTGTTCAACCTAGATTTAAAATGTTCCGTTTGTTTCTTGGAATCAATATGACGCCTGCAGTCATCCCTTCCACCATGCGCGATCGAAAAATCACACGTGCATACGTTACAAAACGCGTGGCGTTCGGAAACATTTGACGAAGACAAGCATGGCCACTCTTTAGAATAGTTGATTCGAAAGTTCTGCAAAACAGCGGTCTTCTTTTGTCCAGATTCACTTTGTTCTGTCACGCGCTTAATTTCTAATGCAGGCACTGAAGAATACAACACTACCACAGTACACAAAGATTTTCACGCATCCATTTAGCATTTACCGAGATTTTCACGTCTGTAGATAAAACAATAACGCTTCAATGAAAAAAATGGCTAACGAGTACCATAAAACTTTGATAAAACAACCAACTCAGGTTAGCCAACCTAGCGTGCATAATTTATCGTACCGTGTGCTGCCAATATACGATAAGTCCGTGAACTTGTACTAGTTTTATTGTACAACCAACATAATAACATTCCATAACTATGTGAAAACACGAGAACTATTTACCTGTTTCTAACAGCACATGCGCACATGACCACTTCGGTTCTTTGCGCAATCACACGATCCTTACCAACTGCATGTACGCAGCGCGCGTACCAGAAACACGATTTTTCCATCACCATTCGTCATAAAGCCTCGTTTCAGTAATAAATCGAGGCTATTCCGTAATTCCGTAATCCGGTGTAAAATGCGTAGTAATTACGGAAAATCCGTAATAGTTGGCAGCTCTGATAACTGTTTGGCGCTTTTTACCGTGTTGTTATTAATGCAGTTTTCCATACTTGTTGGTATGTTTGCCAAGCATTGTTCTAGACAATAACGAATGTCAATGTTATAAAATGTAGCTGCTTCATGTAACTTTTTAGAATAATTTCTTATATCATCAAATACCTTTAAATCATCATTCTCAGAATATGGTTAATGCTTTTTCGTATAATTCAGAAGTATTATTACTGCACAAGACAAAACAAACAACTTTTGTTGTGAATAAATTAAAAAAAACTGGTCTGTAAGCTACATTTAGCAAGAAGATTATAAGCTGAGAAAATTGTCTTTCAATTTTTAATAATCTTGGTCTATATATACACCTTGAAATTTGACTTGACTTTTGACAGAGTTTTTCGTTCACTTAATGTTAATATTTTCAAAACGGTGGTCATTATTTTTATATTAAAAATAATTTTACATATCTGAGTTTTATTATTATTATTAAACTTAGTACACATATACTACTCAGCATACGGACTTGACTTTTGTGTATTTCAGTTAAAAATGGGTTCAAATGTTTATAATGGTGGCCATTTTTGTTTTTTTAGCATAATGTGACTTATTTGAGGAAATGTTGTTCTGCAGTTCATTAATCTTATTCTACTCAGTTAGTTGGCTGGACCTTTATTTTGATCATCCTATGCTAATATTTTGAAAATGGCAGCCATATTTTATCTATGATGGAAAGAAATCTCAGAAAAATTTTCCCCCAATTTTATTGAACTGGGTACACGTTCCAGTAAGATGAATTACCTTGTGTATATTTCGTTTATCATATATCTAAATATTGTTCAATATTCCTAGTTGTACGTAAACAATTTTAATTTTAAGGGTTAATTTGCACCCACTTTGAGGAAAGTAGGTCTATCAGTTATGCTTATACATGCGGTTTTCGTCTTTTTAGGCCTGACAAAACTTGTTTATGCATTAATGTAACATTTTTAAAGAATTGACAAGTACAAATTTTCAAAATTTTTTTGTAGTTTTAATGGATTTGATTTAAAGGCATTGCTGTACAGTAAGACAGTGAGTTACGTAAGGCTTACATTCTTCAATTCTTTACGCAAGTAGATTTTTCCGTTAGTCGAATGTATGTACTGATATTGAATGTAATTTAAAAAAAAACTAATATTATTTTCAAATGTTATGCCTAGAAGCAACGGGACTGATTTCAGAACCTAAAGGCAATGGACGACTTGAAAAGAGGCGGAGCTTCAGTCAGGTGTGGGATACAATTCCTATCTCCATGGATACAGCAGCCGAACATAACCTTCATTTAGCTGTTTGGCTTCACATGTCCCGGATGAGATGTACGTCAAGAAAATTGATTATTTGTTTGAAATTTGCCGTTTTTTTTTTCAGGTAAACATTAATCTTATGTATTTGCGTATCTTAACCATGAAATTGCAACTAAAATTTTTTACCCTTGCGTACAAATCTATGAATGCGCAACATTTTTGCTTTCTGCAATTACCAACTAACAAATCAGCATGTTTGTAAACAAGCTTTGTTTCCCACAGTACTTTTCCCCTGCGGTGACGTCAGGGGGCGTGTACTTCAAGTCGTCCATTAATATGATGTCCTTACAATGAAAGAATACTGTATGTACCGTTACATGTGCAATTTAAAAAAAAATTTTTTATTATTAGCTCTGTGAAACATGGGTTGCAACAATTTGTGCCGGCCCGGCAAAGACTGTGTTTGGCTTGTGCACCGCGGAACTTGCACAAGCTTACATGCACAACACAGATTATGCCTGTGGATGCCTGGGCAAAGGGGCAGTCACGTGCACTCGTGTCTATGCTGATTTCATAACTTTCCTGGAGGAAGTTATCATTGCTTCCCATTAGACACATCTGCTGTGCCAGCGTAAATAACTATTCCTGGACAACTGTGCCTTAATCAAGATGTGATTTGGCCCAAGTTGTCATTTTGTAATAAAAAATATAGAAATTCCTGTGTAATATGTTCACTAATTAACCTACATGCTTTACGATTAAATTTTTTATTTTGGGTCAGTTTTCTTAAACACCTGTGGTTTCTGGGAATGATGAACTGCAAGTGGTTTAAATATTCACCTTTCTTGATTATTTCTGCCCGCACTGCACTTGCAGACTCACCTGTACTCAAATTGTGTGTAAATGTTAGCACGCTTCTTGAATTCTTAAACCAGCCAGTGATAGCTCTGAGGCCATGCTGCCCTGTTTATGCTGTTATTGCAATAATTATTTTTCAGTTCTAAACGAGAGCAGTAATGAATAATTGGTTTGGCAGTTTTTTTAAAAATTGTTTATTCCAAGCTGGATTTTTTTTTTTACTATAATTTTTGCAAATTATGTAACTAACAAAGATTTTGTTACCTGACCTACTATTTAAAACCATATCATTTTTTGTTTTAGTAAATAATTAGTTATTATGACTTCCATGTCTTTTACCATCTTTCCTAATCAAACTACGTGCTTTTTACTGTCTGGTTTGAGCATTTGTTCTTATGTTAGAGCATTCGTTCTGAGGTTACAATGCCTCCTAAGACTAGCGGTAAAGCAGCCAAAAAGCAGTGAAGAGATTGTCTCGCATGAATCCCAACACACTTACACTTTATCCGACACAAGCGAACAGTGTTATTTAAGCGATTGCGTGATAGATTTGAACAGTGTGCATTGAGGCGCAACAAATCTAGCTTGGGTTCAGACTTCCAGCCGTAAGTATTAAATTAACCATTTTCATACATCATCAAAAACAACTTATATCTGATTCTATCTTATATGTATAATATATCCAAACATAATATTATCATCATAAGCCTTTCCTTTTGTTGCACAAATATTCCTGAAGCCCCTCAACAATAATTTTTCCAAATTTTTTATGCTAACAATTTCCACACATAACTAATTTTTTCAAGCAAGTTTATCACCTACTCGACCACGCCATGGGTCGAGGCACCACATCACCCTCACCAAATGTAAACCCAAGCCTCACAAGCTCAACAAATTCTCAGCAACTTCCCAACAACCAGGAATTCGACCTAAAAAAAATCATTTCGGTCTCAAACAAGTACATAAAACCTAGTAAGACACTGGCAACTGTGCTAAAAATTACCAGAAAGCAGGAGAAGTTTTCAGACTCGCTAACAAGTGACAAATCAGTCCCAGGCAGCTCTTAACCTTCCCCAGCAAAGAAGGAAATCCACAAGTAATCTTTCCAGAATCTCGAGACATCCAAGAAGACCTCCAACCACCTGAACAATAAGAGCATTACTCAGACGCCAACAACATATACACCAACCTTTAACATACCAACTCAGACAGCTCTTCGGACAGTGACGATTCCTGCATGTCAACAGACAACGAATCGTTCACTCCTGTTATATCCAAACTGTGCAAAAAAGATTTCAACAAAACAAAGAAACTTCATCAACTGCCTCAGAAGAAAAGAGGAAGAAGAATCCAAACCACCCTCATAATCAACAGTTCAACTCCCAACAGCCAAACAACCCACTCCATTCCCAACAACCTTCCACCCACTCAACAACCTCAACTCCAACTTCCAACAACCTCAACTCCAACTTCCAATAATCCCACCAAAATTCCGTCCTCTTCTGCAAGGGAAGCCTTGGTCACAACCCAACAGCCACTATTGCAAACCTCAAAACGTCTATAGGAATCTTCACAATCCTGCAACAAGGGAACAGGATACGCTACGACACAGAGACATTGTAGACACATGAAAAATTTCTCAAATTTCTAATACAAAACAATGCCCAACCCAACTCCTTCTGACCAGCAGGCTCTTCTCAACTGATTAGAGTCATCTTTCGCAACATCCCTCATGGTACAGAACCGTCTCACATTGCAAATGATCTACAGTCCCAAGGAATCACCAACACACACGTTCAGATACTGGGAGAGACAAAATGCAAAAGATCACCTTTCTACTCATCACTATCCCCATAAAATCCCAAATAGACAATCTCCTCAAAATAAAAACAATCCTCCACTACATTGTTAAGCCAGAAGAATACAACCCTCAAACACCAAAAAGATGCTAAAGTTGCCAATGTTATGGCCATGTAGGCACAAACTGCTACAGAGAAGCCATCTGGAACTGTGCAAAACATCATACCGACAACATTTGCCCACTTGACACAGATGAAGAGTGGACCTGCCCCAACCGTGGAGGAAACCATTAAGGTGCCTCTCCACAGTGCCCAAGACACAGGGAAAAAACAGAAGACCTCAGGAAACGAAGAAATCTGCCCCAAAACATCCAACCATACAACTCAGAATCATACTCCGCAGACACTTAACCCAACCCTGCCATTCCTTCTAACTCTCAAGTCACTCCACTACTGGCTCAACAAACCATGCAATGCATCTTCAACCCTCGTATAGCCAGATCCTTAACGGCAACCAGTATCTGACACGTCAATACCAATCCAACAAACTCTACAATCACCTCAACAAATCACCACACTCCCCCAACAACTCACCCCACATTCCTTCAAAATCCTCAACAAACCCTGCCTCAGCAAGAACCAGCCCATGTCATCCATCAATAAACCCTTGTCCCCCATCAACAACCACAACTCTATCAAACTCCTCCGCAACTCCCAACAAACCCCTCCCCAACCCAAACACACACCTCAACAGCCTCAAAAAAAACCTCAACCACTTCAGCAAACACCTCAATAACCATTTCAGCAACCACAACAAAACCAGAAAACTCCTCAACAAAGACCCCCTTTCCCCCTATCATGCCCAACAACAACACAAGACCAACAAATCCCCCAACAATCACAAATGTCTAATATGTTCCGTGTTTTTCAAGACATGCGTACCATATACGACGCCATCATACCCCACCTATCCCTCATCACAAAAGCTGCTGCCAAGATCAGATCATCATCTTCACAACAACAAACCCTGCAGACTTTAATAGAAATCCTACATGATGCCTATGATGGATAAAATCCTAACTCTCCTTACTTGGAATGCCAGATCACTGGCACACAAACATGACGAACTAGACTACATGCTCCAGACTCACAGACCAGACATAATGACAGTTGTTGAAACATGGCTCACTTCCACATTTCTCCTGGCTCCCAACGGATATGAAGTAGCATGAAGAGACCGAACTACAGCCCCAGGAAGAGGGGTAGCAATTCTCATCCACCAATCCATCCAGTTTACATCAAGAGCACACCACCACTATGACGATGTGGAACTGCAGCTATATAGATCACAGAGTCACAAGGAACCATCAAAGTTGCAGCAGTCTACATTAAGCCTGGAACTACCCTTCCTGTCGCCGATTTAAAAGCCATCAGGACACTAGATTGCCACCTTGTATTGATGGGAGACTTACACGCACCCCTTCCACAAATTGTTACAGCCACTAAGTAGCCCAATACATCATCAACAAACCACTACTTCTCTTGGCTCCCCCAACCTACACATACCAGACTTTGCAAAACAGAACTTATCTATCCACTTTAGACTTCATCACTGCCCAGACAGAATGTTAATTTCAGTTATGAAGGCACTTCAGACCACTTTCCTGACATTGGCTTCGTAAGAATAAAAACTAAATAAACAAGTATACAAACCAAATTTAACTTAAACAAAGCCCACTGGAACAAATTCCAACACATACTATCCACCAAAACTTAAACCTTAACATCTCCCTACAATCTCCCCAAGA
The DNA here is from genome assembly GCA_003012365.1 of Medauroidea extradentata. NCBI lineage: Eukaryota > Metazoa > Arthropoda > Insecta > Phasmatodea > Phasmatidae > Medauroidea > Medauroidea extradentata. The sequence goes on along the minus strand of PNEQ01043026.1, from coordinate 22,129 downwards.
CATAGACAAACACATACAAATAACCACACAAAAAATTCTCTCAGCTGCAGATATATCTTTACCAACCATCAACCACTCTCAAATCAACCCTACCCTTCCCTCAAACATCAGATCACTTCAACAACTTAGAAAAAAATTCAGAAGAAAATGGCATTCAACACGTTCACACTCCTTTCTTACAGCTTACCAAACACTCAAAAACATAATTCAACAAAAATACAACCAATGGAGAACCAACACTACACAGCAATAACTGAAGTGTGTTTCTATGCAGGGCGGCTCAATCTGGAGATACATCAGAAAGACCAAGCCTAAACCACCTGGCATACTACCCTTGAAGACCCCAACTGCCACGACAAGAGATGTAGAAGAGGAAAAAACTGAAGCACTCGTCACTTACTTCGAAGATACATATAAAAAACCAACTCTCCCAAGAGCTCTCTCCCCTCCTGGCTATGCTACTGACAGTGATTCTGAAAACCAAGAAATCACCTTACCACCTCTCAACACCCCAGATACACCACTCATCACACCAGGCGAAGTAAAATACACACTTACAAAAACACTAAAAACATCCTCAGCTCCAGGAATTGACTCCATCCCAAACTGCATACTCGTACACCTGTCAAATCATGCCATTATCTATCTCACAAAAATAGTCAACGCCGTCATACGCTCATACTACCCTCATGCCTGGAAAAGTGCAATAATAGTCCCTATTGTGAAACCAGGAAAAGACCCTTCACTCCCATCGTCTTACAGACCTATTGCTCTCCTACCAGCACTGTCAAAAGTAGTAGGAAAACTTATCCACAAAAGACTCCTACACACGGTAAACACAGAGAAGCTTCTACCCAACTAACAATTTGGATTCAGGCAAGAAAACTCAACACATGCAACAGCTTATTTCACAAACAAAATCAACACAGCATTCACCAGGAAACAACATTAAGGAATTTTACTATTTGACTTTAGGGGTGGGCGAAGCTTCGTAATTTCGAAGCCGAATCGAATATTTTTATTATTCGATATTATATTCGAAATAAAATTTTTACTTTGAACTTCGAAAATATTACCACCATTTTCTGGTGGTTATAAGTCATCTTAAAAATTGTTGTTATTTGGCCAAAACTTGAAGATGGTGTTGAATTCACGTTATTATAAACGTTCAAAGATTTTATTTGAAACTAACCACACACATTGGCTAGTGGACGATGAAAACATAACCTTAATAGCGTACATACAAAGCAGCCAAAACGGCCGAAACTAAACCGTCAACAACTAATTTCATTCAAACAATAGGGAAACCACATCTTTAAATAATTTTTGTTTAGAGCCAGATATTTAATCTTCGAAACTTTCGTTAAACGCTGCAAATTTTTGTAGCAACATCTGCTATATCAATTTGTGCCTAAATACAACTTACAGTGATTATTGTAGATTACGCAGCAGAATATTTTTTAACTAAATGGTCGTGAAATTGCACTCAATGCGATGCAAGCCGTACTTAGAAAGGAAACAAACAGCCTAGGACGTGTCTATGGTTTACATCCATCCATGTTTACATCAAGTGCGCCATTTCGAGTGGCCTTAGTCGCAAGCCATACAGCTAACAGCCACCGTGTCATAGCACATGCACTAAGGAAACGCACCGGTGCAGTGCATAATTATTTATGCACTTCAAAGTAATAATTTAAATTTACGCAACACGAGAGGCGGATCAGTTAAAAACAAATGTAATGCTGCTGGCCCACTGACATTTTTGCAAGTGAAGTTATGTGTCGATCACGTAATGACCATGGCCATATTGCGACCACGTTCAGAGATGCGGTATTCAGACGAAATCAGTACGCACTTACGGAAACTACTTCGGATCTACTCGGTTGAGAGTAAATCGGTCGGAAACGTCATGCGTTGATTGGAGCAGTGTAGATAGCAGCAAGCAGACCATACAAAGGAAAGCGCGCGTAAAACATAAACACTCCCGCATGTGTAAATAATAGAAAATATATTATAAGGCAATTTGAATGCATGTTCACGGAAAATACGATGTCGGATCGTATTATTTTTATTGAAAAATAAGTCTGGATCAGTTTATCAAGTAAAAATATTGCCAGAGTACGTAATTTAGGTATGGAATAAATTGTTATTACTTGTACGCAATTTTAATGCTATATACCTATATTATACCAGCACAAAAGGATAACGTGACCAACGCTACCCAATAGGAATATTCCAGGTAGGTTTCCATAAGCGCCTCGTGAATACAAAGTAACGAATGTCACTACGTAGAAGTAGACAACCTGGAAAACTATTTTTGCAATTTTCCAAAATCAACTAATGGGGCCAAGCACTTCAGATCTGAATACTGGGCCAACTACCAAAAATCCATGATCACTATTTGATAATTTTTTTACTAAAAGTGTCAGCAGTAATAAAGAAACATGCAAAACAGGCAAAAAAATTTTCAAAATTCCAACAGGTGCTTCATAAAGTAATTAAAAAATATATACGATTTTAGGGTCTGTTAAGTCTTATAAAACCAACTAAATTTTTTTGGGATTTTGTGATTCTTTTAGGTACCACTACAACCCTACAGAATCATCTGAAACAACATCCTGAGCAATTACAAATAATAATTCCACAAAAAAATTGTTTTTCAAATCACTACAAAACTCTCATTTTTTACTCAATTTATAATTAGCCTTCAAGGTAAGTTCCTAACAGTGTAAATTATTTTGCATTGTATATTTGTTAAAAAATTCAATTTACTTGATATTCGATTCGATATTCGATTCGAATTCGTGAATATTTATTTCAACATATTCGCTTCGAATTCGCTTCGAAATGAAATTTTCATATTCGCCCACCCCTATTTGACTTAGCTATACAACTTTCGACTCAGTACACCACTCACTTATAGAAAACCTAATAGCCACAAACGTACCTAGACACATCATCAGGCTTCTTCACTCATGTCTCTCCTCCCGAAAATTCCAAGTGTTAATCAACCAAACACAAAGCCCAGGCAGAGGTACCTCAAGGCTCTATCATCAGCCATCTACTTTTTGTTCTGTTCATTCGCCTCTTACCCACCACAAGAAACACACAACTCACACTCTACACAGACGACACCACTATATTTGCTATGGTAGACAATCATATCCAGCTCAGCAACATCCTTACACTTGCATCACAACAGTCAACACCTTCTTGACCATACCATGGCATCTTCATGAACATGCAAAAAACAACAGCCCTGTACTTCTCTAATAGAAAGAACGGCATCCTTCCACCCATACTACGTCTCCACAAAGAAGAAATAGTATTGAAAAATGCCAGATATCTCGGAGTTACCTTCGACACAAAACTACTCTGCAAGACCCACCTTAAAGAAAGTACCAGACGAGCCAGGGGTGCAATAAGAGAACTGACGCACAAACTCATGGCAAAGTCCCTCGTTATTCTCAACACACGCCTCACAGTTTTCAAAGCTTTCATCATCCGACTATTAACATACGCAGCACCAATACGGACGTCAACAACAGCCACCAACCACAGACCCCTGTACACAACATACTACACTGGACTAAGAACTCTGATAGACCTACGACTGACACACCGCAAAGATTTATTGGCTGAAACAAACACCACCAACCTCATTCACATTATCAACAAATTAGTAAAATTCTTCTAAAAAAAAAAAAACTCAATACCACCCTTTGCAACAGCCCACTTTCAAGAGAGCCACCACCACTGACTAGAAGAGAACCCAACCACACAAACAGAAGACTCAACACAAGACCTTAACTCACAATCAACCAGCTACAGCAGCACCAATTCAAACAATAATACAACAGATGAATACTCCAACTCAACAAGCGGAGATACTAAACGATAACTCATAAACCTGCCGCAAACAACAAACTGTAGCCAAGAAGACCAGACATTACCAAGACCTTCCAGAACCTGACAACTTTTGCAGAATTTACAGGCCTTCCAGAACATCTAGATCATCTAGAACTTCCAATTTTTCCAGAACTTCCAAACCTTCATGAACCTCCAGTACCTCCACCAGCAACCACTCGTCGTGGTTTTTACAGGGGGCTTTCCCCTTTTCTCACACACAAAATAATAATAATAAAAAAAAAATACAAACAATTAAAAAGGCAAAAAAATAAAGTAAACAATCCAAATAACCTTTTTACAACCCCACACACATCAGCCAGTAAGCATTTCATTTGAAATAACTGATTCTGGTCCTATGCCTTCAGTATGGGACATGAACAGTTAAACTAATTTTAATTAAACCCCTTTAGGGTAAAAAATAAATATATATACATATATACAGGGCTAGATTTTAAGGTGGCACTGAAAATTTACCTGTCCACCATCCAATTTACCTGTCCGTTACTTTACCCAAATAAAAAATGTCAAAGTTGCTGAAAAAATTAAACAAATGTATTATTTAAGATTTCCAAATTCTTCAGCACATCTTCAATAAATTTGCATTTATCAGCAGCTGATGCATCACATGTCAAGTGGTATTTCAGCAAATGAAGACTTCACTGCGAGTTCAAGACGGTGGGCTAGACAACGAATGGCAACCAAATTTGGCTGAATTGATTGCTTCAATTTGGCATTAACTCCATAATGCAATCCTCACATCATTGCTCCACCATCACTTGCAAATCCTACTAAATGCAGTTTCAAATCAGAAATAGTGAGCCCACAATACTCATTTAAAACACACAATATGCAGTCATAAATCTGGGCTGCATTAGGCTTTTCTACAGGTTTCACACCTATAAATTTACAATGTACTACCCCTTTAACAGCATATCTTACATAAACTACGACTTGTTCTAGCACAGCACTGTCAGTAGACTCATCACACATCACTGCTGATAAATATGGTGCACTTTTTAAGCTATTTTCCAATTCCTGGCATTCTACTTCTGCAATGGAACCCAGAAATTCTTTGCACTTCTTGTCAGTGCAGTAAGTATTACTAACATCAAGGCCTTTCTTTGCATCGAGTTCACACTGCCAAACAAAGTCTGTGAAAGGTCACCTGTGTTTAACAAGGGCATGAAAATGCGAAAAAGTATTTCCAATTTTTTGAAAACGTCCTTCTGAATACTCTGCAGAGCCATCTCTGCCGTGGATTGTCCAGGTTTTGTAGGTTCTAAATCTTCTATGTCTTGACACTTCTTGTGGATGCTGCTTGCAGCATGCGACGTCAGGTTTTCCTTGTGAAAATTTGAATATCCCTTAACAAAAACAGATTAGGGTGCATTTGCGTACGTTTCGCAGACTTTGCAAAACATTAATTTTGTTTCCTCGTTGTACCGAACCCAAGGAAAATCAGAACACCAAGACGTTTAAAATGTACGGGACCGGGCAGTTTTGTCATACTTACTGTTGTATTCTGACTTGTCCTTGTCCGTTATTTTTCTTTGCTGGTGGTTTCGACGCACCGCTAATATATTTCCACATAGTGTAACTATTTTACGTATCATGAAATACTCAATCGCTATGAGAAGAGACTCGATAAATTAAAATTATAGTTAACAGTTTATCGTTTTCAACCTAAACAAAAACAAGTAGATATTGTTTTTTTTTATGAGGTAGATACTAAACAGTTGAATGTCTTTTATTGATAGAACCACAAACTAATGCATCCATTGATAAATGAAGCACAGAATATCAAAATATCTCTTTTGTAATACTGCGTTTGAAGAAAACAAGTTGTAATTTGTTTTTTTTATTAAAAAAAAGTTTCAAAAAAGTCGGAAAAATATTTTCTTAATACACAACGGTAAATGGTTAACGTAACACGTTGGCTGTACTGCAAATGCAATGGAGTGAATATTAAAACGTGTCAACGAAAACCACCAACATCGACGAGAATTAGACTCTTTGCTCCGCTAAGCATACGATTTTTATGTAAACCACAAATATGAAATAAACGTAACATGTACGACAAATGATTTGGAAGATTTCAAAACGCTGTGTAGATAGCTTAGTTTTTTTTACTCCGCGATATACAACAGCCGAAGTCGACACCAAAGAGCTGCCGACTATTTGGGGGGAAGTGTGGTCCGGTAAATCGGATGTCCGGTAAATCGTGAAGTACCAAAATTGGCACACGAAAATAGACAAGCTGATAGATTTATAGCAGTGTGATAAGCATAGTAACATAACGTGTTTGTTGTGGTCAAATCGCTGTAAGTGGGCGAGGGGGAAGGTTTGTGCTGACTGGCGGGAGTAGAAAGATAAGCACATGCCTTTGTCTGCTCATTGAGATAACCAAGGGCGTGAGGGTGGGGGAAGCGTAGAAGGGACAGGAGGCGGCTTGCTATCAGCTTGGTTTCATGTTACGTTGGGTGGTAACATGTGACATGTGAACTTGAGCTACTGCTTTGTTTTTAACAGTTAAGTGTTTATTTACGAAATATATGACAAATAAAATGTGTCCATCTAAACTGCCGCTGTTTGCATTGCGACGCAGTATCGTATACCGTGTCTGTGAGATAATAATCTAGCTGCCATCCTCAAGAATTTCTGAAGGACAAGGGACGGAAATGCTGAGCGTAAGAAAGGCATGTGTTGCGCTTGTTTGTCCGCAGCAGATTTAATCTCTCTACATCTCGCACATTTACACCACACGAGCGTTGTTGAACATACATTGCCTCGTGTGAAGGTGCGGTAGCAAGTTTCACGTGTTTTCTGGGTCCAACAGTGCCATTCTTTTTTGTTCAACATCATATTTCAACACACAACTATTTAATCAGTTTTTTGCTTTACAAATGTCCGTCTCGGTTTGTTTCTTGACACCATAATCATCACACAACTTTGCTACCGAAACACCGGCTTCTAACTTTTATATTAGTTCAAATTTTTTGCTTGATGTCAAAGTTACTCTATTTATTTTCTGTCCTGTTGCAGACACTATTTCATTTAAAAAAACGCATAATCTTTATCACGTACATCAACTGCGTTAAAAACTCACGTAGACACGACAGTCATTCTTGTCCGGACATGTCAAAACACTGATGAGAGATTGACTAGCTCTGCTTACCGTCTTACGCGGCTATCTGTGCGCGCACCTGATGTCGCTTACCAAAGCACAAAAACCAGGTAGGTCTTGTGCTGCATGTAACAAGTAGACCCGACGGTGGAATAATTTTGTATCGCCAGATTTTGTCCGTTAAATACGAAGTCCGCAGAATGGAGGTCCGATAAAACGAGGGTTTACTGTATGTATGTGTGTGTCTATATATATATATATATATATATATATATATATATATATATATATATATGAGAGAGAGAGAGAGAGAGAGAGAGAGAGAGAGAGAGAATACTGGGGTCATACAGCCTAGAAACACCTCTTCTTCTCGCAAGATAGAAGCGATACTGTTGTGTACAGCTGCTGTGATCAATGGAACATGGTGAAATGAGACAAGAGAGACACAGTGAGTGTCACATATATCTGCTATATTAGATGTTTTTCTTCTCGGCTGCCACCTCATACCGAGCTATATCGCATCGGCGTCTCTCTGTCTAAAAATTACATAACAGTTAATTTATGTAAATTGCACCTTGTTTGCTTGGTGCCTACCTGTAGTTACAGTAGTGTTGGACGGAATGAGTGACTATGCAATTCCGGCCTTTGAAATGGGCTTGGGAGGAATGAGGTAGAGTGAACTTGAAGATAGATAGTGAAAACGGAATGAGGTTAGGAGGTTTTTTTTAGGGAACATTGTAGGAAGTGGACTGCGGAGAAATGTGTAGAGGATTTGTGGAGAGAATTTAGGCTAGTGGAGAAAAATTTATCCCTCAGGTAAGGATAAGGGCCATGGGGATACCCCTTACTACAGTGGGAGCTTTGTAAAGTTAAGACGAAATACAGGCTGTTCAGAATGAGTGGTCGTAAATCACATGTGGTAGTCTTTTGTTGGAGAAAATTTGTATGGAAATAACACCTTGCAAAGGAGCAGGGACAAACAAGTGCACAAATTTGAATAGTGCGCACTCCGAGGCGCCAGTCCAGTGGCTGAAAGAGTAAACGATAGCTGCCGAATTAAAAAAAAATAATATGAGAAATGCAGGTATTCTTTGTATGTACAGTATGTGTCAAACAAGTCACATATTTACAACAGGCGTTAGAAATTCCGCCCTCCTACCTCAATACAGGAATTGCAGCATGGAAGCTTTTCTCGCACTCTTTGAAACACTTATGGTGACTCACGCAGCTGTGTTCGCAAGCTGCCGTAACATGTTGTACAGGATGTCCAGCAACCGGGAAAAGCGAGAAATGTACTGGATTTTACTTACGATGGGAAATGTTTGGGAAATATACTGGAATTGTACATAATTTATAAAAATTCTGGGAACTATCCGCTGATGGTTTATCCATTATAAGTGTAGTGCATTGTCACGTGTTGTCATAGCTTATCCGAGGTGGTGGAACCACTACGGCTACTTTGCAGACTGTACGAGAGTTTTCTCACGTACCTACACTTGAAAGTACCGCAGACGCATGGAGTTGCAGTTCCACATTTTCTGCGCTTTCAAAGTGTAACACAAGTGAAATTTACCTGCTTTGAATATCCACCTGACAACCTTTCGAGCAAGGTAAGTGGCGGTTAGCAGACGGAAGTCTCAATTTGGTGCAAAATAATTAAACTGTATACGACCAAAGTCAAAACAGGACTTTTCAAAAACTCACCCTCTGGAATAAGGTAGGTAATCTCATTAATGTGACCAGCTTTTGCCAATCAATTAAAGAACTTCAGAAATGCCTGTAATGCTTATCATGTTAAGTAAAAAGTTGATGAAGGGGCCGTCAGTTGAAATTCTATATCAGGTTAATGTAATTTGGATTAAATTTTGAACACCTTGAACTTGAAATTTTGGCCAACCTACCCTACCCTCGTGAATTTTAATAAGCGCCTCAACTTAAAAAAGATTCCACGCCCAACCTTGCAATGGCGCTAACCAGTCAGCAAAGTTTAACTAGTTCAGGACACCCATAATTGGTCGATAAATTAACGGCTGGGCAGGGTTTTACCAAAGTTCCTAAGAAATGGCAGTTCTATCACACTCTGGGCCATTTACGTGAAAACGGGAAAAACAATTAAGAGAAAAAAGGAATTATTCTTTTTCTATTATGCGATGTGACACACTTTCACGAAATGCTACGTTTGCTCTAATTATCCTTTGTATGCATCCACACAACTAGCTCCGTAGATTCACGTTTTGGACGGAAGAAAACTTCCGTTGGATAACTTATCAAACAACTGTAACCTTGTAACTCAGTGGCGTAACGAGTCATTCTTACTAGTTACAAATAGAACGGAAATTAAATTTTGGAACTAAATTATAATGCATTTGGCAAATATACAATTTCTGTAGTTAGAAATATTTAATTATTTATCCAAAATATAGTTACAAACTTCAATATGTCGATGATGCCTATCCACGTGCCCATTTTTTCATTTTTATTACAAACGTATCTACATAGATAAGTGCTGCATTTTAAGTGAAATTGTCTGCATGTTAAATTACCGTAAAAATTATATCGCACTAAACATATTTTTTTTTATTTATTTGGTTTTACATGTCCTCGAACAGCACATGCCTTGGTAGAGGTACATGGGAGAAGGAGTTGGCCAGGGCCTGTTCAAGGAACCATCCCAGCATATACCTGGAGTTATTTTGGAGAACCCTGGAAAACCAAAATTTGGATAGCCAGACTGGGGGGATCGAACCCGGCTCCTTCCGAATGTGAGGTGAGTATTTTACCACTGCTTCACCGCGCTTGAAAATGTAAAAACGGGACGTGACATGTATTGTGCTCTGGTATCGTTAAGCTAGAAATATATATCAGTAATAGAAACATATTGTAGTACTGCACACACTCCCGGTTAAGTTTGTCTGATGCTGACAGCTGTGCTGATGTTCAGAAAAGGTTTAGGTGCGGGTTAGTCATTGACGAAGCAGACACTACGTTGCAGGTTCCACTAGTGTTAAACTATAAAGAAAACATCTTCAAGTTCATTGGTGAGGTTTATTACGCCTGGTTAATGCGGATTCAACAATACAGAATTGTCAACACGTTTACAATGTTCCATACCGCAGGTACACACTTGAAATGTTAGGGATCAGTGCATCTTGGCAGTTTGGCTGTCCCAAACTGATCGCGAGTTGTAACAACTAGAGATAGGTCCCGAACTTTACCTTCACCAAACTGTATGCTTAACTGCAGTTATTTCCTTAACTATGATATTTAGCACCCAGACGACTGCGATCGGCCGCCCAAGCCACTCCAAGTTTTTTCAACCCTCCGCTGCACAAGTACACTCGGCTTAGCACATCTTACGACTAGGATGCTACCAAACTCTCAAGGCACGCATTTCCCTTCATCCTTACGTATATAGTTCCACCCTTATGACCAAAATATTATAATTGAACAACTTATTCATTTCATAGTACAATGTTTACCGACAGGTGCACAAAAATCCCAGTTAGTGTGTTTGGGTAAGTAGCAAATTGGCTGCATTAACTTCAGTATAAACAAGCAGAAAACAACATATTAAGTTAAAATTTTGCAGGGGCCTCGTGACAAAGTGAAACAGCCAGGTCATATACAGTGCACCGAAACTCAACTGAAGTATTAAAATATAAAATAACCTCTTAACCGTTGCCTGAAATAAAAAATGTCAAATGTGATGAAATGACAGGAATTAAAAATTGCACCAGAGAAAAATTGTCTGGCAGTGAATTGAGGTGATAGCCAACAAACTGGACTTAAAGTTTTGATTCCCTAAGACTGTTAATTACTCACAATAAAAAAAAAGATTACCTGATGGCACCTTCCTTACAAATGTCAACAATATTCTATTAATTTGATTACACGCATGTGCCTCAATTTATAGTTTGAAATTAGATTTTGCTCTGAAGTAGTGGATACCACACTTTGCTACCCACTCGACCAGACCACAACTTCCCAACACTTATCAATTCTATTGGCATAAACTTACAATTATTTTGCAGTTACAATTCATATGATTCCTTTTACCCAAACACAAAATTTTAATGATTATTACAATTACAAGAACTTAACAGAAAAAATTAGGGACCGGGCACCCACTCACCTTACAATATGATAAAAGTCTTGTGTTTCTGTACGGGCCACTGTCATTTATTTATATATTTTCTAGAATTTAGGTCAAAATTTGGTCTTGTCTGTTTGTATCAACAACTCTGTCATACAAACAAATTTTTGCTAATGGTGATTGGTTTTTCCTTTATTACGTCTCTTTTTTTTCCTTTACTATGTCCCCTTTTTTCAGTAATTGGGAGCATATTTTGCAGAATGCCACATTGCCATATAATGGTTTATTGTGTGTGGTTGTATCCACGAATAAGTGTTCCCCCAATTAGATAAATAGGATGTGTAGGATGTTTTTCCACGTTCTTTTCTTTTTGCTATTGACAGAGTGCCTGAAGGAATTAAAGAATAATACAGTTATTAGAGATACTATTTTGCTTTCAAAACTGACATAGTGAATAATAAAAAAATTAACTTGCACAAGCAGTGGCCGCGTGCACTATTAAACTGCTGTCGCAGCTCATTGACCTCCCTCACTGAAGCACACGGTAACCTACGTATTTCTGCTGCGTGCATTGTATTTTGCCTTGTAACACAGTGCACGAGAGTATTTCCTCTACAGGACCTGTATTGATTTGAGTTGCTGTGCATGCGAGAAATAGGCATATGGTGAGTTGCTACAGCAGTTATTGTAAATTTTCAGTGATTTTTTTCCTTTGTACAAGAGTTCATAGAAAAAATGTGGGAAATGTACAGGAAATATACGAGAATTTGGAACTGAAATTGGACTGGACATTCTGGTTGTAATAAATCCAACTCTGTCTCAACCAGTATCACGTAAAGGTGGCTCTTAATGTAGCCCCACAGAAAATAAGGGTTTAGGTCTGGCGAATCCGTTAAGCATGCTGTTAATGTTTGCAAAATCCATTTTTGCATTACAGATCGCGTGTTACTGTCAAATGTGCACTAATAATACAAAACAAAACACATCAACGAACTACAAGCAAATATAAACTGTGCTGTACAGCGTCCTGTAGGTTGTTTCTGTCTGTAGACACAATGTGTGTGGCCCTCACTCTTCCCTTCATCATTGCCTGATATTTTTTATTGCAGTGTAATGATGCACCTTCTTAGCCACTGAACTGGCGCCTTGGAGTGCGAGCTATTCAAATTTGCGCACTTGTGTTTGTCACTGCACCTTTGCAGAGTGCCATTTCCGGACAAATGCTCTCTATCAAATAAAGTTTCTTTTCACGTTGTCTGCCATCCATGTGATTTATGACCATTCATTCCCGAACATTCTGTATAGATAGTTAAATGCAGAGCAGAGTAGGAAAGTGATCATAGCGAGGTCTAAAGGTTATATGTATTATATTTAGGAAACTCGATAGATGCAAGGAATGGGGGAAATGGTCCGAGTATTTAAAGAAGTTGAGAGTATGGGAGAGGATCCCACCATTGAAAGGTATGGACAGTCAGCGATGAATGACAAAGAATTAATTGAAATGCTGCAAGCAAAAACTAATTTTTGTGGAGAAATTTAATTTACATACTGTGTATTTTGATTTAGTCAGCTGGTGTCATTAGGCATACAGTGGTTGAATGACATGACGAACTCTTGATTCTGCAGGGATTTTAAGTGACTGTTCCTGGTGGTGGTCATTTAGCTTTCAACTTCATGTCACCAGGTGAGAGAATTCATCTGCTCCGCCTGCAATGAGAATACTGATGACTGCAGGAAGGGATCAGTGCCAGAGGAAGAGATCAATGCCAGAGGAAGGAGGGAAGTGTAGAATGAACGAGAAGCAGAGGAAGAAGTTGGATGTGCCAGGCGCGTAACCCTTCCAGTTGGTTGTTCTGTCCTCTGGTAAATGAGGTGGTAAAATATAACTCTAGATTAAATTTGTAAACTACATATGTTAAGTTAAAAAAAAATTGTGATTTTGTTTTTTGATTAGTTCGTTTAACATGAAAGTATAATTTGGAAGTTATATACCTTTTGTCTCAAATGTTGCTCAAACAGTTTTCGGATGGTGGTTTGTGTTATCAGTCCCATGTAATTGTCAAGGTAGAATTAATACTGTGCTGAGTGTACAGAATGCACTACTCATTGGACATTGTTACCAAAGCTAAAATAATGATAAAAAAAAACACAGTTTTAATTGCACTAGAAAGAGGAATTTTTATAATGTACACCACTGCAAAAAACTTGATTGATTTTTAAGTTTTAGTAATTTTCAAAAACTGTAATTCATATAGTATTTATTTTTGGCAGAATAAAATAAAAGGTGAATTTTTATTTATTTAATTAGTTTATACACTACAAGATTCAGTTCTTGGGCAGTTTACAACTTGAAGTGTTTAAATTTGTACTCAACGTTAAAGAGATCAACCTAATACAGTATTTTAAATAAATATCAACCTAATAAAATGTTTTGAATAAAAACTAAACCTAATACAATATTTTAGACAAAAACTTACCCTAACAAAATATCTGCACAAATTTAATTTTTATACTAATAACAAACACAGGCTGTTAATTTTTATCATAACAAATAATTGTGCTTAAAATTGTGTAGTAAAAAATTAAAGATAACAAATTGCTCCAAAGTGTAGCGCGTCGGCTGAGAAGCTACACTGTGTCAGTAGTGGCCAGTTGTGATTGCCTAGTGGTCAGTTGATAATGTGCTGCAGTAGGCTACTCAAATAACTTACAACTCGTTGGTGTGAATGGTGACTGTTTTTTTTAATTAACTTTAAAGTTTGACTTCTAAATACCGAAACAGTTTAGATTGCAATCATTATAACCTTAAATGATCGTCAAAGCCTGACCAAAGAAACTTTTAGAGAAATTTGAACAAAGTTCCAAAAGTACCAAACACGCCACGACATTTTTAGACTTGCACCAGCCTCGTCAAAAGCATGCGCCCTCAGCTCGGCGACAAAACAAAACAAAGAATATTACATAAAACTTCGGTAAGTTCTCATGGCTGTTTTGCCACCTCGCTCCCATACAGCCCATGCAAAGTTGATGGGGACGAGGGGATGGTTGATTATGAAAAGTACTGACGTGCTCTAAGAGCTTTCCCGACTAGGCGCCAGCCGGCTAGCAGAGAACCGGCACTCAGGTGTTATGAGTGGAGTGGTCTCAGGGTCGTGTGGCCGACGACCGGCTTCAAAACTCTCCTCGTCCTCCGCCGTTATACTTACTCTCTGGGAGTGTTGTGGTCCTCCTCACGTTCATATACACACAGACAAAGCACTCGACAGGGATTTTTGGCACCTGTACACTCATATGAAAATACATAATCGGGTTGTAGGGTCCCGTGCCCTTAATCGCAATGAAGCGGCAAAGTCAATGAATAATGCACAGAAGTATAGGCAAGGCGTTATTATTAACTTACATCGTTCTCCAGTACACAATTCAATGCTGGCAATGTTTAAAGCGGTCCCGGACCTACCCCGTCTGGTAGGCGAAGCGTGGCAAAAATCCAACGTTGTGGGAATAGAAAATTTAAAGTATTATAAGCCCCTGGGTGCAAAACGAGTCGACAGGAGTAAGGGGTTAACCCGGGCACTGAAGTTACAGTAGATTTAAGGTTCCAAAGGCGAAAAATAACTATTACTGTGAAAATGATTAGACAAAAGAGATGCTGGTGCCCTGGCGACTGGAGCAGAACTGCCTCGACACGCTGCCAGTAGTCAACTGAGGAAGCCTTGGCGGGCTCAGGGCGACCACGCCGCTGAGCGCGCCAAATTTTCTTACGTACAAACATACAAACAAAATCACTTAAAAATTGAATAAAAATGTAACTTGCTGATTAGTGTCCAAAAGGTTGTTAGGAATGTTCATATTTATATTTTGAAGAATTTTGGTAAAACAATATTTTACGTTACATGAAATTAAATTATGTTAGGAACAGAGAATTACCTTATTATTATTAAATGAGAAATTTAGGGAACAATATTATTATTAAGAAAAACAATTTAACAATTAGGATTTAAAGAATTTATGCGGCAGAGTTTGGCGGTTGGACGAGTCCATCTAGACGTTGGGCGCAGGGGTGTTTTTACGTGAATTTAAGGTTAGACCCGATAAGTCTTTCCAGGGTGCTGAATTTAAGTTAACAAGGTTACCCCTTGCCCTTTACGTCTTTTTACTATGTGGTACAAGTGCCCCCGTTGCCCTCACTTACACACAGCACTGACAGGGGTTCACGGCGTGTTTTCTACGTTTAGGTTTAACGGGGCACATTCCTAGCAATGACTCGTGATTAGGGTATTTTTATCTACACCTGGATGTTGCGTTTGACTGCGGGGGTGGCGTTGGGACGCCGTTGCCTCTCGGGACCACGCTGTCCGGCGCGTTCCCATATGCGCCTGCAGTACTGGTTGCCAGGTGTGTTCCCTCGGTGCTTGGTGCGCTCGACGGGCTGTTCCGAAGGGACGCGGCTTGGTCCGGGTCAAAGTTACACACCACCATCTTCCTCCACGACCGGACAACAAGTGAATATGGCCGACCCCCGCTACACTTGTTCTCTCCCTGCAGCGTCTCTGGTGGCCACCCAGCGCAACAAGGTAAAAACGTAACAGGAAACTAAAACTACATTAAATATAATGACAAATTACAATCTTTATACTTTTAAACAATCTCTGAAGTGAAAAATATTGCTTTACAATCATAATTACATTGCAATCATAATTAAATTTTAAATTACAACATAAACTTAAATAATAAATTGCATGTCTCTTGATTGGCCCATGTCGGCCTGCGCAAACATATCACTGTCTTTCTTGCACACTCGATGAGTGACCGCGCACGTGCGCTCCAGTGAATAGTAAGAGTAGTAGAAAATCAGTAAAAATTCTGAATTGAGCTATTCTAAGGACTGGATAAGCACACCTGTGCCGTCAAACTAAACTTGCCAACAATACAACCAGCCTGGAGTTCAAGTACAATAATTGTTCAAAATTTTAAACTGCTGCAATTAGGAACTCTGGCATTTTGCTCCAGTAACGACTCGCTAGACAATCTAATAAATTTTTTAATATAGCTTTTGTATGTTTTGGTATCTGAACATTATCCTTGTTTCTAGTTTTGTATGTGTGTATTGTGTTTCTGATAACATGCTTGGAGTACAAATAACTGGGGTATTGGCACATAAATATTCTTTTTAGCTGTGTCATAAAACGTAACTTACTCCTGTTGTGCATTGTAAGCCATTGTTTTCTTATATCATTCCAGCAAAATACTGGGGTTATTTCTGAATTATTACAGATTCCTTTCCCTTTTTTTTATCTTTCTGAGCCAGTATTGTATTTTTGTCTCTTGTAACTGTCTGCTGAGATATTATGCTCTACTACCGGGCAAATAAAATTACAAAATCTTGTGTCAATTACTTGTTGCAATGACTAATTGTCCTTCAAAAGCTTAGACTGTTAAAATGGCAACGTACAGTAAAAACTCCACTCGTACGGCACTCGGTTCGTACGTACACTTCGCTCGTACGTAAATATTTTCACGAACAGTGGGGAAAAAAAAACAATTAGTAATTGAAAATCAGTCGCAGAGATCTATTAAAACGTCAGTATAAGTCACAATATGTATAAGCAATGTAGGCGTACGAGCTCAACCCTCAAATGTGTGAAAACTGCAGAAAAAAACTGCAAAAATTCATTAAGAAACACCGTTGCAGGCGCGTAAGCCGCAGAGCGCGAGACGAGATGGGTCGGTGACCTGCCGCCAGCGGTTTCTCAGAGTGGCATCCGCTTCTCTCTCGCTCGCTCTATCTCTTTCTCTCTCCCTCTGGCGACGGCTGTGTGGCAAGATGCGCCAAGTGCTGCTCATAATAGCTCATGCCCCGCCCATCGCTGCCGCTGCCAGCCAATGTCGCCACTGGGTGGGCGTCACAAGCATAAAAAAAACTGTAATTCCGCCATTTTCCTTCTCTTCTCCCCCCTCGCCTAGCGCAACGGAACAATTCATCCTGAGGAATTACTTGCTAATGTATGTTTTTGATTTTTGCTTTTCTTCATGGACTGCGATTTGGATATTGATTACAGTTTCAAAGTGGAAAGTGTACACGTTAAACTATATCGGTTACATATCATTTCGTAATAGGTCAAACATAATACGAGCAGTTTATACATGCTATTTTGAAGTTAGGCCTACATGCTACGCTGAGGCCGTGTATTTTTGTAGACATTTACCATTAATTTAACTTGTTCGTGTTTTACGGACAATATTTTGCTAATAATTGCATTGGAAAATTTCACTAATCTATGTTTTATCATAGGAAGTTAGATAAAATACTTTATTTTTTCAAAAGAAACTTGTAAGTGTACATATGTTGTATCGTATTTTCACGAGACGTTGCGCTACATGTTTTCGTTCATTTTAACTGACTTTGCAGTCTTTTCTGAAGAAATAAAGTATAATTTAAGTCAAACTATATTATCGCGCAATACAAACGTTAACTTAATATATAAAAAAAAGACGTGAATACAACTACTGTCCGTAAAGAGAAACTAACGTGCCTTGTTAATAATCGTTTACGTTTAGAAGTTATTCACGTACATTTCGGGTACTATTTTGTTTATATTGCAGCATCCTATCAAAAGGATTATTCTTTATCAACCTGAAACACTGTGAAACGTCTTATTTGGCAGTGGCATAAGTAAACACGGCAAATATTGCCCACTGCATGTAAAGTTAATGGCGACGTTGCGTTTCTTGTTTTCGTCCTTTTATTTACTGGTTTATTGTTTACGCACAAATGGAGTATTAATTTACTCGGAATGTTTTGATGTACTAAGATAATATGTGCAAGAAAACTTGCTTTCGGATAAGTCTCTTGAAAACGTGATCGTAGCCTCAGAGACCTCTTACTGATTCTCGCTCACGTCTGAGCCAGAGAATGGAAGGGTGGGGGGGGATGGGTTGCTGCCAAGCCGAAATTTTGTCCTATCGGTTCATACAGACAACTCGGTCGTACGGACATATTTTGGGGAACTGTGAGTTCCGTAGAATCGGGGTTCGACTGTATGTTACTTGGTTTGCTTGCTTTCTTATATCATTAATTCCAATTATGTATCATTTTTAGCGTTAGTTGGAAATATCAAGTCTCATTTAATTTTTGAGCATCTACTTTGAAATATTTAAATTTTTTTTTATTAGGGATGGGTCGAGTCGATTCTTCGATCCATCAATACCATCGATTCTTGAATGAGACTCGGAATCGAGTAATCAAACTTTTGACACGTCGATTATCGATTCTCTTACAGCAGCCTGTAACCTCTTATGATACATATCAGCATTACTGCATTTGTTTGAATGCTATAAAATATTACAAAGTAAAAGTTTTCGTTAAAATATTGTGATAAAAATTATTTACATTATATTTAAAAGTTGTTTTGTGAATTACCGTTTACGAAGAAAGAAGTTATATCTTTGTGTTAACGTGTCCGCCATGTTGTAAAAAAATCGCGTGTGCCAGTCGTTCTTGGCGGAAACATCTGACAGTCTTTTACTACTGCTTCGTTTTATGTACGCCTAAACGCCATGGAACTATATTTCCCAGTAAAATAGCAAGTATTTTAATTTGTAAATGGACTATTTACTATTTTTTATGGTACTGCTACAATTTGTGTTTAGTACCGCCCGCAACGTTAACACTAGAGGCTGTGTGTGTTCACCGCCCACAACATACCTCTGCCTAGTAATAACAGAAGTAGCGTGGCAAAAAGTTCAAGCGTATTTTATACAAACGCAGTTATTATAATTACTTGCTTGTAAACCTGGTTGTTTCATTCAATTTTGACATGATAATTTTAATAAAGGAACCGGTACACTGAATATTTGTTTGACCAACGCATTTGATATTTTGTTAGGTTAGGCCTACTTGAACTGTGTCAACACATACGAAAGTCTAATTAACTTAAACTTTGCAAGTGCGATTAAAGTGCAAATTTGTGATATTTACAGGAAGGCAAGAAACTTATATGTGAAGATATTTCATGCGACCACCAGTCTTTAATTATTTGTTTATTTAAAGGCCTCTACTTTCACTTTGAGCATGTCGGATGTGTGGCACCATTTTCATATCACCCGTTTAATGAAAATTACGCCGTGTGCAACTATTGTGCCTCTAAAATTTCGAGGGGCGGAAAATCAAAATCAACATTAAACTTGCTTAAATATTATATGACGAAACATGTTATGTTTATGTTTCACCCAACGATAGTTGTATTCATTTTGAAAATATGTAATAGGGATTGAACATTTATGACTATTTTAAACAAGACAACTAAAATTGCAATCAGGAATCGAAAATCGAGCATCGACCAAGAACCGAAATCGGAATCGAAAAAATCTGGACTCAACCCATCACTAGTTTTTATATGTTTGTATTGTCTGTCATGTGTTTACTATACTGTAGCTAAATACATTTTGAGTTAAGACGAAAACTGTTGGGAAGGAGATTTTGGTCTGTGCCTTGTTGAATGCAACAACCATTACAGTTGTAATCAGATTACTGTACGGATTTATCTTAAATAATACAATAACCTTCAACGTTAACAGTGTAATCCTCAGAATGTGCTTTGATTTTGATTACAGGCTGGATCTGTGTACAATACGGTCTCGAAGCTTCTGCTGATGCCAACACAAGAAGAGAATTTTTCAAAAGGTAAAAATTGTGGGTGGATTGTTATTGATAAACAAGCAAGGTGCAAGGCACAATTGGGTGGGTTAGTTGCCAAGTAATGTGGGGCCTACGTTCAAATTGTGAAGTTTTCAGGGGAGAAAATTTTAAGTTTGTAGCTCTTGTGCAATAGAAAAATTACTTCGGCGTATAAGTCTTAACTATTAAAATACACTAAAATAGTAAACATCAAAATAATTTAACAGCCTCACAACAGACTGGTTTCACCCTTGTGTAACGTGCCGCTTCTCCTCTTGATCTTGTTAGCTGCATGTGCCATCAGTCTAGTACTCAGGGGAGTAAGTGAGCCTGAGATCTCTGTCCAGGGTTAGTTGTAGGTACGACCCAGTAGTACTAAATAGCGACGTAGTGCCAATAACCAGAACTCAATTCAAATGACACGAATCTTGAAATTAATTTTTCCTTTGTAAATAACAGTCTATGGTTGTTACAGTATATAGGCTCTGCCCGTACCACTGGCCAAAATTCCCACGACTATGCGGATGGTTAAATCATTGTCAGATTACTATTCTTCGCTTCCGCTCGCTCCAAGACACTCTCAAAAAGCCCCTGATCCAGCTACACGGGGTGGCACAAACCTTCGCCCACAGGGCTTCCAGTCACCAGTGCTGTTAATCTGCACTAAACCCAATTCTACAAACCATAGGACCTTGAAGTCACATAACCCCCATACAATACTCATATTAACTTTTTAATACTTTCACTGAATTTGAATAATAGCTTTATCATGAACACAGCAACAAAATAGTTCTCCATGTTGGTCAGTTGGGAGCACCCCAACCGTCGGTGGTTTCAAGTATCCTTCCGCATCAGCAGCGCCACAAGTCTGTGCAGAGAGTGCTTAACTAGGGGGAATTTCCCAATACCGCCTGCTCGCTAGCATCCAGCTCTCGCAAACAACTGATCATCACTGGCATCCTCTTGGAAACGTAACTAAGCCGAGAAATTTTGGATAGTAAACTTTTAAATTAAGCTTCAAATAAAAATTCACAAAGAGAGCAAAAATGCTAGAAATTATCTGAACATTACAGATATGTAAAAATGTCTTAATAAAACCAATATTTATTGTAATGTCAGTTTAATACAATTATTTAAAGTTCTATAAATTTATAAATTAATTTAGCATTTTGTGATTGTGAGCCATAACAGCTAGATGAAGGTACTAGGAATTCATCTAACCAAATTGGAGAAGGTCTCCAAAACACCGCACTAAGGTGCAAATCCACCACAGGGCAAGCATATTATGTCAACATTTATGCTAGGAGCAATGGAAACAGGAAAGCTAATTACCAATGTCAACATTTATGTTAGAGGCAATGGAAACAGACAAGCTAATTACCAATGAGAAAATGCAACATTTAGAGAAGCTAATATATTTTCTCTTAGTATAAGCTTTCTCCACAATCGTATTCACAAACCACAATGTGATTCCTCACACAAACTCCAAATTTCACAATCGAACCACTATAACATTTAAATACTACATACGTTACATCACATCTGTAAATGCCTGAATTATTATTAAGAGAATACAGTGAAACCTCGTATTTACGTTACCGTTATTTACGTTTTCCCGTGAATTGCACTTTTTTCTTCAGGTCTCGTTTGTCTGCCATTTAGTGCAATGTTACATTTTCCCGCATATCACATCATCAAAATTTTATTTTTCCCGCTGTTTACGTTTTTCGTTCACGTTTTCGCCATCAGAAGACAATAAAAACACGAGATTTCAAAGTCATAGATGACAAAGAAAGGATATCTAAACTGGTTTGGAAATAGACCAAAGAAGAACCAGCACAACTGGTTGGTGATCACGTGCAAAGCCATAGGAGAATGACCGTGATCGCGTGTAATGCTAGCGCTCACAGCACAATAAATTCAAGATGGCGGCAAGAAAACGCTGCTGCCGCTAGCGCTATCGATTGTCTCTGACGCTATCGAGATATATTCACGTTGGCAACATTGATCTCTTCACGTACGTTCGCTTGTCTTTGTGAGCGCAAATAACGGTAACTTTAACCTAAAATTTTCAAAACGTGTTTGAAAATGTTTGTTACAAACAGTTGTGTTTTAAATCATTTCCATTTTAGTGCAGCGTGTTTTAGATGGTTATAAAACGGTAATGTAATTGAAAAAAAAATAGCTGACATTGTCGATAAAACAAAAACAGATACTGTAATAATGGAGAAGTGTGATGAGTTCGTGGGAACATGTGTTGATCTGAATAATGAAGAAATGTACATTCCCATTCAAATGCTTACCGTTTTTGTCTAAATTCATGATA
>PNEQ01043005.1:0-11804 GCA_003012365.1 Medauroidea extradentata | reverse complement strand
TTTCATCATGTTTCGGATGTGCTGGCAGTCACGTCGGCCACCCTCGAAGGGTTAAGACGCAGTTGGGACAGGTATCTATGACGTAGGTTAGGCGGGTTTCCCACTATGAGCCACCCGGGCTTTGAGTCATCGGCCAGCTCTCAAGGTGTTACGAAACAGCCGCCGACCACTGGCCTCCAGGTACATGGCACGCAACACTATATTAAGCGTGTTTTGTAGTTAGAAATTTGATTGCACTACACATTAACAAATTTTACCATGTGAACTACTGTACGTGCTTGAGAGTATTTACATTATTGAAATTAATTCTAACCATAAAATCAATTAGTTTGCAATGCATGGAAATTGGATTTCAAATAAACTACGTATACATATATAAAATATACACATGCATGTACAAGTATTGTATGAAATAAATTCAAAAATGTGTTAAAACAAGGCATTTAAAAATCCCACTTTAATTTATATAAAATAAAATTTACAAATACGTACATTCTTGTTTTATATAATTATGTTGGAAATTAAATGTGATATGAAAATCTAAATTTGTCATGATGACAATAATACTTACATTCCTGCCCTCTTCATATAATTAGGTTTGCAACGAACTACAAGTTTTCAGCTTGAAATTGTTGAAACAAAATTACAAAAAAGTTCTGTTCAACAAGGAATACTTTATTCGCATAGTTTAATCCGAAAGTTTAACGAATTTATTTTAAATCTAATAAATCATATTATATGGTTATTGCTCATGTATTTTTACGGTAATCTATTATTGTTTAATGATCACCAATTCAAAACAATTTTTATTACATCATGGTCATATTTTTTCCAAAATTTGTACAAGGATATGATACTAATTTTAAATACAAATAAATACCTATATTTCCAACATAATTGAAGACCATACATGTTTCCTTCTGATTACTGGGGCCAGCTGACCTATTTCATTGCCAAAACTGGCTGCTAACAACGACATAGGATAAACAAAACAATAACCATCTTCAGCTCGATGACTAGCCACGGCTCGCTATACTGGATAGCTGGTGCGCAACACACACGCGCATATGTTCTACGAATTCTCGTAAGCGCGCAAAAACGCGCAGATTAATTCTTGTATAGTCTGTCTCATAAATGAATTCCACTTTTTGACAGTTGTATTGGAATTAATTTTTACAGCAGTTTCCATGAAATAAGCAATGTTTTCCTCTGCCAAAAGTGATTTTTGCACAAACACACTCATCTGGCTCTTAAACTGTGTAGATTATCAAAATTAAAATAATTTTCTGTAGGTATTGGTACACACAATAGCCTTTGGAACTGTAAATAAGTGGGATTCTAACGTGAGAGAGACATTGTTTACATATACATGTAGCTGGGTTACGTTGTTAGAATCAACTGTCCAGCTGTGTACGCTCTTTTGTATCTAAGGTTTAACAAATATTTAAGTAGGCCTATAAAACATATATTTCTTTGACATGTCACGACAAAGTTAAACGAAAACCTCAAACTATTTTAAATAGACAGTTTAAGATGTAGGCTACTGTTTCAGAAAAAAATGCGTAGCCAAAAATCAACTATAAAACACAAATTTTAGCGTTCGATTCGTGTGTTTTGCTTTAAGAACCAAGGGAGCACAATGTTGCCACACTTCTGTTACTTTGGGAATTCCTGGAGATGCAAATGTTTAAAGTTATTTTATTAAAAGTTTGGAGAATTGTAACGTAGATACTGGAGAATGTAACGAACCTTTTTTGATCATTTTGTCTCAAATATACATGTTCGTAGTTTATGGCGCCTACTATAGCCGTAGAAGTTTCCATAAAGCCTGCGCCTGTCCCATCGCCTTCACCGACCTCACAGGTAACTGCCAAGATTCACAACAGCCTGTCATAAATCAAGACAACATTTTTCAGTTGCGAAATATCCTTTCATAAATTGTGTTTACGGCCAGAAACCAAGCCCAAAATTGACAACTGTGTTTACATTGCACTTCAGTGGATAGAAAAAGGGGTGGGCAGTGAATGGATGAGTAGGTGACCTCTGATCCCGTTGACGTCATGGCAGCCATTTTGGATGTTGACACAGCGGTCATCTTGAATGACATCGCGGCAGTCATATTGTATACACCCGTCATCTTGTGTTCATTCACAGTCATTTTTACCTACTACATTTCGTCTATCATTTGTTGGGAACTGCCATCTTGGTACTAGATCGCACTTCGGGTGCTCTCGGGCACCCTCGGCAACCTTCGACCAGGGGCGCTGTTACTTGTTTCTCGTGTTGGCTACTTTATGTACAGAATCGAAACTGATTATTATAAATGAGTGCTTTGTATAACCAATGATACTTCCAGTTAGCATCATCTAAAATAAATGTAGCATTGATTGCAGTAGTGACTTAAGCCACTTTTGACTTTTGGCGTATAAATGTATCGTGCCTTAAATAATGTTTTGATACGTTTTCGTAACCTCAAACTGTATAGCCTTCTTGAGCATGTACAAGTATGTAGAAATTGTAAAGTTTTATATTTATAAGCTACAGAGGAAATTTGTCACTAGATTGTCATAGCTGTGTTTTGAAGTGTGAGGAAACCAAAAGTTAATTAATGTCCAGGTTTTTTTAATTCAGTGTGGTGGATACTTTGCTCATTTTCGTTGACTGGCGAAGTTCGTGAATAACTACGTGCTTCGTTTACTTGAAGCAGCAATTTTTTTAATGCAAATGATAGAGCTTTGTTTCACAGTTCTGTTTTTACATAGTTCGTGCCATAAACGGAAAACATACGGCCTAAAGTTTTGTATTTGGACTGGTTTCTATTTGAGTAGTTGATTCATAACTATATGAAAGTTTATTAACTCGTGTGACTTGGCAATTTATGAGTGCACTTCTTGGAATAGTCCCTCAAGTGGCTTTCATCGATCAGCGAGTCATGAACCATTACATTATTTCTAAGCAATTCGGTGCCAACATGTTCCAAGTAATTCATTCAAGGACTCTACAATCAATTTTGACTGATTTTCCAGGTGTGTTCACGGAGGCAAATTTGGTTTGTGTAGATTACAAGCACATGTGAAGAAATTTTAAAGTGGAACAGTATCATGTAAGATTATAAAATAAAAGTTATGCCCTCCAATTTTATGAAATAAAGTGAATCCGAGCTGAATCTCTCTTAAATAAATACACGATGAATTCCAACTCTTAATTTTTATAATTTCGTCACGTATTTTGATGGTAGTAATTTTTAATTTTTAAGTGTAGTATACATGGCACTTGTATTATATTTTATATTGAGTTCGGTGAAATGTGCAATACAGCCTAATACAGAATGAACATGTTATAAAATGCCAATATTACTTCACATTTCACTTGTAAAATTTATAATTTTTCGTACTTACTTTGTAAATAATACTACAAACACTGAAAACTTGCCAACATCATCTCAGTTATCGAAATAAAAATTCTAAATTTCTAGTAACTATAATGCCAACATCCACATAAAAGCACCACCAAAACTCGTAACAGTCCTGTAGCTGAAAAGAGAATAAAAACGACTGATACAACACAACTAGGCACTTAACCAGATAATAAGCTAACACTGTGTTAGCTAACAGCCTGTTAGCTGAAAGATGATAAAACTTGCCCTTAGCAGTTTAATAAATCTTGGTAGTATACGATTTCTTTAAGTTAGAATTCAAGATAGTCGCAGTCGCAATGGTAGTACATATCTTGCTGTCTTGAAATTATCTCAGTGTAGTGGAGTAAGTAACATAATTGTTTAGTAATGTTCAAAATATTAAAATCAATAACATTCAAATGGAAAAAGTACCAAAAAAACTGACTGTGTTCTTTCTCTGGTATGCTGCATGACAATTCATTCAAAATGAAACAGCAGCGCCTGAACACAACGCTGAAATGTCTTGAGGCAACGTCGAAAGAAATATTAAAACGACAAGAAAATAGGAAAATGTAATAAATACTTGTATAAGGAAAAATAACAGCACACCTGACAAAATAATTCCTCTTGCACGGGCTCCAGTGTGCTGAGAAAAATCTAACAATGAATACTGGCATAAGAATATATACACATAATGCAGTGTGCTACAAACAACGACACGACTTGAGGAAACCGCGAAAGAATAGTTTAAACGACGAGTTTTAAAAAATAAAAAAATACGTGCATAAAAAATAAACAGCCCACATTTTCTGGCGAGTTGCAAGCCGAACTCCGAAAAAATACAAACGAATGTAAGGAAACGCTGGAAAATCTTGTAGCAACTGCAAAAAGTATAATTTAATCTCGTTAAAAATACTCACACTTATATAATATGTGAAATGAAGTATAGAAAAATGGAGGGAAGATATTATTTTGAGACGCTCTGATTACGTCTCAATCTGGTCAACTGGTACCGATCGCAACATGTTCCAGAGAAAATTCAGTAGTTACGTCGCCCGATGTTTAAAACCTTCGAGATCGTCAAAAAATACCTAATCTGTGTAAGGGGACGTTGCTATTTATCTGCAACAAGTCCCGTCATCGATGACTGCACTGGTATGGGCTGCACTGGTATGGGGCCGGTGTGCCTCCCGGCCTATTCTGGTGGGCAGCGCGGCGATGGTGGCCGTCAACGTCTCCTGCGGTGCCGTCAGTGGGTTCAGCTCCAACCTGGTTTCAAGAATTTCAGCGAAAGACTGTGAACTCAATTTGGTGGCCAGACCTCCCTGGGACCACGTTAGAGTGACGTCACAGTTCGCAGTTTGAGATTGGCACCCTACTACTGCTGCACCTGGTGGTACCTTCATGACGGAAGACAGCGAGTGTGTAAAGTATACAGTTAAAGGAGACGCACATTCGCCGTTTAAATTGGATGCTTTATATAAACCTAAACCGACATTTACCCCTCCTCAAATTCAGTGTTAGTGTGGGGAGAGGGCTTAAGGGAAAAAGGAAAATATAAATACCGGCGTAGAGCCCAGATATGAGAGATTTGGTTCTCTTCGGAGACTGTATGTTACTCCAAGATAAGTATTTCCACACTTTGGCCCATCAGGCAAAATGTTTACGTGTGAGGGAACAGTGCTGTAAAACAAATGGAAACTAGGGTAGCACTTTTAAGTTATTTTCTTTCTTTTTGGACGATACTTGTTAATGTCAAGTTTGGCCCTTTCGACAATGAGAGTAAGTTGTTATCTTAATGTTTGTCAACTGTAATCTTGTTAAGAACATTCTTTCTCTCTGTTTGTAAGTTATGGTCCAACAATTCTCTGTCATTAGTCATTTCTTTTTTTTATTCTTTGCTTACGGTTTTTTGCTAGGATTTTTTGGGCAAGCTATACTTGTAACACGTGGTATTTTCGAGAGGGTACGGGCCGTGTGGTACAAGTACCATGTTTGGTCTCAATTATATTTTGTAGAAGCAAATTCGTCGTTTCTAGCCGATGGGCGTGGGGGGAGTGAAATAGCTTCATGATTTAACACTTCCCCGGGGCGAGGAACTGCTATTGCATCCCGACGCCATTCACCCACCACCCAAGGAAATACACGTCATTTGGAACATGCCAGTTCCATTTCAGGTGACTGCTTTGCTTAGGTTACATTGTAATCACGTGGGACAGTATAAATTCCATTCTCCGATACTTGTCGCTTGTCATCCGTCCATGTGAAAGCCAGCTTCTTGGTGCATTGTGTATATACATCGTGATTGTATGATCTTATACTATTTACATTTATTCTCAAGGTCTGGTGGTTTTTCAATATATTTTATAATCTTCGAATTTTTTTACTATTTTTACTACACATTTTTGGATTCTATTGGCTTGTTTCACGACCTTGCACTGTTAAAAAATTTTCGTAAAATCACGGAAATATTTACAGAAATGTACTGTAATTTTACGGAAGTAACGTCCGTAATTTTTTGTTTACGGAAGTGACATCTGTAATTTTTTGTTTACGGAAATTTGTCCGTATTGCCACTTTATGGTTGTTTAACAGTAGCTTTCCATAAATTCATGGAAGTATGTTTATACAATTTTAAAATTATTTTACTGGGTTTCTTTTTTTTAATGTGGCATTTATTATCACTATGACTCCTAGAGTTAATGTGCATGCACAGGCAGGATAACTGTGTTTCTTATCGCACGTGGAAGACTGCACATTCTCCATAAGTAGTACAGTCAATGATTTGAAAATATGGTCCATGGCTTAGTGGTTCGCTTATATGCAGGCTCTGATAAGTACCATCACATAATTATGTAAAGCTTCGCAAAAGACCACGTGACCAGTAACAGTGCGATACCCTACTTAAGCCTAGTGTCACCATGACGTAATCTTTTGCTGGACGAAAACATTCCATGTTGACAAGTCGACAGTTCCCAGCAAACTGATTGACGTAAGAGCAATAAAACACACTTCATATTGTTGCTGGTAGACTGCAGAGAGAAACAGCATTGTCGTTTGCTTAAGAAATCGTAAATTAATATAAGTATTGTGAAAAACTGAACCATACATGTAAAATAACTTTGCTTTCTACGGCCATAATCTGCGATCGTTTTAATTATTGTTTGTAAGGGCGTTGGAAGAAACAATGAAGACATTAAGTTGAAAGAAGATCACGGTAAAAAAACCACACCTTTGCCACACGCACTGTGATCTTAAAGGCAAATCAACAAAACATGACTTGCCTGTACAGGCCATCAGCTTGGCTAATCCGTTTCCCCCCTTAAGTTATGAAATATAAGATCTTACGTGCCTTCCATATGACCACACTTGCTTTCTGCAAGTAAAACGTCGACATATAATAAGGTAAATATATTTTGTCCTGCCCCACAAACACTGACATGTTCTCACAAGCAGGACAGTCAATATTTATCTCAGAAACAGGTCAACAAAAACACGTTATGTCTGTACAGGCCACATCGCGACGTTAGTTTTGCTTATTATTTTTTGTTGTAATAAGATGAGATAGATACATTTTACACGAACAGGTCAAGAACCACCTCGTCTTCAATAATTCTGTTTTCAAATCCAAACGAAGGAAGCAAGACTACTGTTCATGTCGAAATAAAATGGTTATAAATACAACCCATCTCTCACTTAAAAATCTTCAAGTTCCCACGTAGAATAAATGTCACAACCACTTGTAATGAACAGATCATGTACATATTTTATTCAATTGGTTATTAAAACCTAAGAACTGAAGCAAAACTATTGTTTATGACGAAATAAAATGTTCATCACTACATCCCATCTATTTTTCAATGTTCCCTCGCAGAAATAATGATACATCCTGTTGAAATAAATGTTTCAGATAAGCTGAAAATATGATTTTTGTTCTTGAAATTTTCAGTACAGGAAGAATCACATATCCGGTTGCAGTAATTATTTAAGATATTCAGTAATGTCGCTAACCACGTATCAAGCGGTAGTTACATAACTGCTCAGTGAAAAAACTGCTTTCATTATAACTTATATGAATGAAAATCTGCAAAGTATAAGTGGTTCTGGACATGGGTTATGCTAAATTGTTGTGCGCAGGTTCATTTAGCTTCCACTATGCAGAAACAGGAGGGCATGTCGCTACTGTTGGGGACGTTCACTAAGAGGAGACAATCATCACAGTCGCTGTACAGTACTGGCTTCCACCTATTATCAAAAATGCTTGGGATTGGTTTACTGAAGATTTTTTCCACTCGTCACGAACTGTCAGGTTGGATATCTTGTGCAATATATTTGTGGACATATTTCCGGTTTTTCGAAGCAGACATGCTTTCTCCACAAATGAAAAATGACAAACAGTTTTTTTCCATCGTATTCGAAAGACAGCGTCCAGTAAATGTACAACAGCAATCACAGAAGCACGTGGTTCACCCGCATGGCCATTCGCGCAAACTCGCCAAAGCACATGATCAGAAAGCTCTCGAGGCTCACAAAGTGCATCCCATGTAATTAGTGGTTAAAGAACGCGTATACATCCGTTTTCAGACGGTGTTCGTAGGCACACGTCCGGTTGTTATAACAATGATCGATCTCTAGTGTCTATATCGCGTACACGAACGAGCTAAAATCAGAGACACTAAAAACCACTTGGAGAGTATCAGCAGAGAGAAACTAAAACGGGTCTTATGGCTGTTTCCATCTGAACGGAAGTCAGACGTCAACCGTGTTCAACTTCCAAACGCAACTGCTTCTGCTAAACATTTTTTTCAACTGTGTACAATTGAAAATTAAAATACATACACTTATTATAGTTTTGTTCTACGATAAGTTGTTATTAAACTATATTTTTTAATGGAGCATATGTTAACCATTCATCCTCCAACCACCATATGGTATAATATGTATCAAGTAGCAAACATCGTACAGTTTGACAAAACTAAAAATTTTGATTATTATTTATACAACATTATATTTTAGCAATGTACATACTGTTCAATAAAGCCAATTAATTTATTCGTCTTAAACAATGTAATTTACTACTTAAATCAAAATAATTAGTTTTAACATAACATGTTAAAAAGTATTTAATAAGCACGTAGTGTTAAAAAAAAAGGCCGGTTTGTTTCTGGATTCAGTGGAGAGAAGATAGTCGGTGGAATAATCTACAATGATTTCATCATCATCTGAGATATGGATACGGAAACTATGCAGCGAAAACCTGCGGACTGCGAGAGTCAACCCTGCTCATCAAGAACTAATTGTAAATATTGCGGCAAGGCGTTTACACGAAGCGATATTGCATGAATACATGAAGCAAGTTATTGTTTATTTGCAACTTCATATAAGTGTACCCATGCAATTAATGTAATGCTATGTATGCAAATAAGGGCGGACTGAATGCCCATGTCATAAACTGTTCTAGTAAAGTGTAATTCATCAGTAAGACCCGGTTATTACATGCGAATATGTGTACAAGTTTTTATACACTAACCAAATCAATGGAATATATTAAGTTTTTTTTAAGTCTCAAAAATAAAATTACATATAAAATAACTGGTGTTAATTTATTCATAAACACCTATCTCGATGTGAATCAATATTGAATTTTTTCCAGGCAAATGAAATTACAAAAATCATTATTACAATATTGTGAGAGGTTGACTTACACAAATATTGAAACTTTGCTTTTAAAATAATTTTGTACCGAAGTAGCTGACAAGACGTTATAGTGATTTTGCTTGCTTATTCATTTAAATTATCCTAATAATTTTTACTGGGAGCACTTATACCGCGCAAATAAAAATATGAAAAAAAAAAAAAAAACAACGTACAAATTAAGCAACAAAGAAACAAAATTTTTGCAACATGTGCTAAGTAAAAAAATAATCCAGTCGTTAATGGCTATAATTTGCAAGTCGCATATTCAGTTTGTTTTGAATAATCTGATTTTTCACACATGCAAAACTTTCTTGTTAATTTACTTTTGGTTTGCGACTGAGAATCTACATGCAATGCATACTGAACTGTCTGAAATGTGGATAAAACCGAACTTATAAAATATCACACAAAAACAAAAACATTTTACCAGCATGTGAAACGTGTAAGTAACCGTCAGTTTGTGCTAAATCGTCATCTAGGACGTAGTTATACGGAAGACAGCTGGGTTAATATATCGTTGCCTATTAAAAGTATATGCTAATTATGTACTCTGAAAGTTTTGTCACACTTCAAAAGATGTATTTTTGTGCATAACATGACACATTTTTGATTCAACATCTGGGAACATTATAATAATTTATCTCAATTTTTATAAACATAAATTGACGACTGCATCGCAGAACATTCGGAGATTCCCATACCTTGCTGACAGAGATAATACAGAACTCGATTAGATATTCATAATGTAAGTAAGACAAGTTCGTTTGCAGTAATTGCTACACAAATCTGTCAAACAATACTTTGACTTAAAAAAAAAAAAAAAGAGTTTCCCTACAACCATCACGCAGAAACATAAACATGTTACCCGCATTTGTTGCGTGTAAAAAATAGTCTGTGGTTTTCCGTAGTAGTGGACAGTCCTTCACCGGACGTAGCTTCAAATAGCATTTGATGTTACACGAAAACATTTTTTGCACTAACAGAAAAGCTTTGATATATGTGACCCCGACTTCAGATACCTGACCGTAATAAAATAAAGTACGAACATGCTGATATACTCAGTTCAAGTGAATGAAGACATTTTAAAGTGTTATGTTTACCTGTTTTAAAGTCGACATACTGAGAACGCATTATTTTCAATGTGATAACACCACTTACGTGGTGAAACTGTAATATAATTAAAATATATACAAATAATGCCTGGAGTAATTTACGTGCCTTAACTTCAGTGTATATTTCACTAAATTTTGCTCCTAACTGGCAACTTAATGTAGCAATCGCTGTGTGTTTCCAGGAGCAAATAGACAAAGGCGTAACTTATTTTCTCGGGTTCGTTTTACAAATTCTTGCATCTTGATACTACATTATATATCGCATAGTTAATTTAGTAACTTATTTAAATTTTATTATTGTATGCAGACCTATCACTGGGACACCATTAACGCGGATGTGATAAAACAATATCTTGCGAAATGTGCCGGAAGGCAAATGCAAGCAACGAAATACAAAAAGGATTATTGCAGCCTATAGAGCTACGCATACTGTTCGAGCTACGGAGCTTAGATGCGAAAAGTTCCCTACCAATATATAGAAATGGAAATAGCTACGTCCTTATTATGACAGACTATGACACATGTGACGTCTTGCCAAGGCTGTGTCTACGATCGATGCAGGGTCCACGGTGGAATTTACCAAAGTTGTGGTCCTCCTGAGATTCGGATGTACGGCAAAACTTCATACAGGTAGGGGCACGTCGTTAAACAACGAGATAGGAAAGTTGCTAATAAATATAAATTGAAGATAAAGAAGCTTCTAACAACATTATATCGGCCACAAACGAACTGGATAGTAGAAATTACAAATAGAACCAAGGTAACAATTAACGATGTTGACCGCCGAAGACAGCAAGCCTGGGATGCACCTCTTCCATTTATAGTACTAAACAATAATTGCTCCGTCAACACAAACACAAAACACGCATCCTTTAAATTATTACTACATGGTGTTGAGACTACACAACCATCCCATGTCCTTTTAGGGAAATTCACAGAAAGATTTGAGAACTGGGAGAAAGAATTGTAGGGGCTCAGACAGAATGCAAAGGTAAACCTCTTAGCTAGTCAGGTTAGTCATAAATGGCTGTATGACAGCAACATAAAGGAAACCGATTTCAAAACAGGAGGTTGGGTTTGGATACGAAATAGTGCTAGACATAGAGGGCTAAATTATAAGTATGAGGGTAGTAAAATTATCGGGGCCGTCTACAGTCATAGTGAGATTAAAGAAAGGCGGAAGAAATGCGGAAGACACCGTATCTACCAGAAAAAAAATCAAAAAGAAAGTTGTACTGTATTCAAAACAGCAAGAGTCAATTGAAAGTAAAGACTAAAATACTATAAAACGAGAGGGACATTAACATATGCACTTGGTGTATTTACAGGTGACGAATATAATGGTAGTTGGATAAGTGCTGACGCTGAAAACAGCACTGTGCATGTTTGCGGTA
Source organism: Medauroidea extradentata (assembly GCA_003012365.1). Taxonomy (NCBI): domain Eukaryota; kingdom Metazoa; phylum Arthropoda; class Insecta; order Phasmatodea; family Phasmatidae; genus Medauroidea; species Medauroidea extradentata. Next base: position 204 of record PNEQ01043005.1, on the reverse strand, counting down.
ATACTATCAGCAGGTATGCAACGATGTTTGCGGTTATACAATCAGCAGGTATGCAACGATGTTTGCGGTTATACAATCAGCAGGTATGCAACGATGTTTGCGGTTATACAATCAGCAGGTATGCAACGATGTTTGCGGTTATACAATCAGCAGGTATGCAACGATGTTTGCGGTTATACAATCAGCAGGTATGCAACGATGTTT
>PNEQ01043003.1:0-20270 GCA_003012365.1 Medauroidea extradentata | reverse complement strand
CTTCAACAGCCATATTCAGAATTTAATTGTCGGTCGCTAACGCGGTAAACCAGGTCGTGAACCCACATATTTTGAATGGTCACACCATCATCACTCGTTAACGAATGATAAACGTCTCAACACACTTTGCTTCTTAAGGTTGTCTAGTTTCACCTGGTATGGTTCCCTCCGAGCATTACCACTGAGCAGGAAATGATAAGCATAAAAGGTCAATTAAAATTATAATTAAAAGAAACCTCGTGTTATTGCTCTCTGGGATTCGGGCATGTTTAACTCCACTGAGGCACAAACTGTGTTCTCAGACAACGACTGTATTTTCTCTTGCTTTTTAAATTAGCCCTCAAATTAACTGTAAGGTAAATAGATAGAGGACTTGTCATAACCTTATAAGGAACAAAACCTTACAGCTACTACTGTTACACTTAACGATTCGATACATCGAATTGTTAAGCGAAGCGAACTGTCATCTGTACTGTTCGGATGTCTAGTGCCTGAGATATCTAATGTCTTCTTCCTTCTCTTCTTTATCAGCAGCCATAATCACCAGTTTATTTATTTTCTGCTTTATTTATCTCTTAATTTTTATGTGTCCTTAGTGACATCGGCCATTCGGTAAATGCTTGTTTATTACCCCAAATGTTTGCTTGCGTAAGTAATGTTTAATTATTGCGTTTATTCTAAATTTTCGGTATGTTTTGTGTTTAGGCGGTTCGCCGTGTAGGGGGTCGACAACCCTTATATGATGTGTTCCTCACTATCTTCTGTCCTCCTTGTGAGGAAATTTTGAAGGGGATGTCTCCTTTTCTCGTCTAGATGCGGGATTTTCTCGGGACTACTTTTGGTCTCCGGTGAATGAAATGTCTGTTCAGTCGGTACCCTGACAATTTTTTTTCTTACGACCACAATTATCTCGGATACATCTCCTCAATAAAAAAATATGTAACTGGACTTTTTTATTCACTGTAACATGTAAACTTAATTTAATGTTACCCTAAAATTTTTTATGAGATCGGGGATTTCCTATGTTTTTTTTTTGTAATTAATTTTTTGGAAGTGTAACCTAATATTTTTTCTTATGTTGATACATGATAATACTCGTATAAAATACTTATGTTGTTCGTGTGTTGTTATGGCCCTTTAAGTTATGCAACAGGAAAAAAAAGTTGATCTGAAAAGGGTGTTTTTGTTAAAAAGAATAAATCCTTGTATTGGTATTCAGTACACTCATTGCGTTAAACCATTAGTAAAAAAACAAAGGAGGCATATGTACAGGTAACTGACCTAAGGACACTCAGCCTCTATTGTTTTATCTTTAAAATAAACTTTTAGCTTGGTTGGTGTGTCTTTCTCTTGGTGGGAATTTCGGAGTATGTTGTTGCAATTGCAATCACTCAGTATTTTATCCCCGTTTTCCTACGGGTCAAAGGTTGCGCAAGCCATTACAATAGATACATCAATGTTAAGAAGCATCACAAATAAAATGGAAGATCTAGAAACATTACTATGCAAGTATCTGAGACATAGAATTGCAATATAATGACAAAATTTGACACATTTTGTACTTAGGCATGCAAAAAAAAAAAAAACAGCGGATGAGGAGTGGGATTCTATGTTAGTAATTCGTGGTCATGTTCTGTACTAAACAAATGTGAGAAATATCACCCTCCCCTAGCTGTTAACCCGAAAAGAAATACCAGTGACATAAATATAATTATTGTCTATAATCCAGATACACATAATTCCGAGGGCTAAGAAACACTCATATGGCAAACACTGGGAAAGCATACACTACAAAATTCAAAACTGACAAATGATTACACTCTATTCATAAATAGTCTAGCTCGGCAGCAAGGTGATGTTACTATATCAGCTAGAATAATTGATAACTCAGCCTAGCCACAATAATAGATAACATATTCACACACAACTATTCATCCGAGATTAAAATCACCAACTTTCCAACAGATTTCATTAATCAAAATGCCCTGCTATTTGAACTATTTGAACATAACAGTAAAATAAACAAACTATCTTAAACTGCACAAAATGCTTCAAGCCACATAAAATGTAATTTTAATGCAACAGAACAATACTTTATCGAAAATAAATTAGGCATAAAAGGGTGTAATATAAATAATATACATGAAGGATTCTTAGAGCATTACTTAATTTGAATTACGGTATTACCTGACTTACTTGACAAACATTAAAAGAGACTAGTTTTAGGAGTACCTTAGATTACTAGTATATATTTATAACTTACAAAAAGGAAAAATATATTACGGAAAAAAGTCAAGCTTAGCCCACAAAACAGTTATTATAAATATTATTATAATAGATGTTGTAACATTATAAATTGTCTTAAACACTCTTTACTAAGTTACAAAATAGCATTACAAACCATAGGCATTTATGGAAAACTATAAATGAAGTAATACATAGTAAACCAAAATGTATACAGGATAAGGCTTCTACAGGAGTAATAAACCATTACCAGTGAAAAAACCCAAATAAATTAAATATTTAGGAAAATATTGTCAGATAAGACACCTAAATCTGCTCGCATTGACTACACATATAAAAATAATCCTGTAAATTCTTCGTTCCTTAACCCTGCTACAGAAGAAGTCAAACAACACATTGCTAACTTAAAAAATAAAAGCAATAGAACAGAATATGCCATCACAAACACCACAGCATAAAACAATTGTCTGACCTCTAGATATATCTAAAACACAGCTAATAAATTAATCCCTTTCATTAGGCGACTTTCCAGACAAGTGTAAAGTTGCGTGATTAGTACCAATTTTAAAGGAGGGGTCCAAGACTGAACCTGGTAACTGCAGACCAATTTCTGTACTACCTATCATGGCTAAAATTATAGCAAAATGTGTTAAGAAACGATTACAAAACTTTCTGGCGAGACCTGCTTTTTCAATGTCGGTTTAGGAAATTCGTGGACGGAAAGTCTTGCATGCCAGTTTAGCGCCTTGTGCTTAGTGACTATGAGGAACGTGGTAAGAGAGCAAGAGTACAGCTTAGTAGCCGCGAATTACGCATTCTAGAATTACATTGCGGGGAAACGTTGGTGAACACATGGCGTTTGTGCGTCGCTACCTTTACCCAACATGCAGAAAGTACAAGCATTGCCGAAATACAGAATGTGGCAAAATCAGATTTTGGCGGGAAACAATACTCACAACTACCTTATGATAAAAGTGTTAAATGAACGTAGTTACTGTACTACAGGTCTCATCATTTACAGTTAGAACCAGAGATTTTTGCTGAAAATAATAATGGTTCATCACTTTGTTTCAATGCCTTACGTGCAACGCTGCTTCATGGTTATTGGCAGACTGTATTTGAGCAGAGGCGTGGCTCATTTGACTGTGGCAATCAGAACAAGGTAACTGCGATACCACACGTATGTGATTTACTGGTAGAACCTCAAGACGTTGACAGTTAAAAACATACAATCACTGAACAACAAGCAGAGCTGCAGGTGTCCACGTAAGACGTTGAAACAAGTTGGCGCTGAATTAATACGTTTCACCGATAATCATTGCCTCTAGTTACAGTGCATGGCTCAGGCTGGATCACGTAACTGTGAAATGCCGAATGCTATATCGAACGCCTACCGTACAATTAAATACGACTATTCTGGTGTGTACACTGAAAAGAAAAAATTTTGTAGGAAGACTTTCCTGCAAAACTATTTTGAAGTAACCACAAAACAATTTTTTGGTGGCCATAAAATTTTAGTGGTGTTAACAAAATGGTTTTGTGGTGACTACAAAATAAATTTTCCAGGGTAAATACACACAAAATATTTTGTAGCTGCCGCAAAATATTTTTTTCCGTATAGTTGCCAATAATAAGAGACCCGAAAATGTTGTGATTTCATTTATACATAAGTTAGATTGCAGACATAAAATTCAGTTTCTTTATAATTGGATCACTTTGCCAGACATGCCCTGGGGTAGAGTTAGTCAATAACTAAAGACCGGACAAATTCGCTGGTTCCCTGACCTGTAGGCTAGCCTGCAAGAATATTTTAGTAGTCCAGTTCCAAAAATATCCTTATCCATCACCAAGGAAATATGAGTTCCGAACAGTTTTGTGTAGCTTTTAAGAGTGCGCTAAGTTGACGGGATGATAGTTTCCAAAACTCGCCTTATTCAATAACAGATACACTTTGAAAAACTGCTTTGGCCATTGCACAAATGGGCTTGCCAATCAGTTTTTCGCGATTTGCTAAGTTTGAGTGAAAGTGGTCACGGGGAGTTTTGGAACTGGACTACTCGTTTGTGTACTAAAGCAGACAACAGCTGTTCATTGGCTTCTCGCTGAAACTGTGAAACAAACACTATTTGGCCTCCAATTACTTGCTTCTTTATTATTGGCTCAAAGCTCTCCAGGAGTAGTCAAATAAAGCAAGAGCCAATTGAGAATGTCACACGAACTTATAGTTGTTTGAATTCTTGCATGCGTCCTAAAGAAAACTCGAATTTTTCATGTCCCTATCAATAACACACCTAGGAAGAAATGTGAGCCGAGTCCAATGCTACCTTACATAGACTTTCTGCACAAACAACCAATGAACATATAGCTGAAGCTTGAATGCACTGTGGAGTCTACCGTAATGGTTGTTGAAGCCGCGAGATTTCAATAACACTATCCAGCTCGCACGCTATGCTCTATACATCACGTACTGTGAACTGTAGTGCAGAAATGGTGTATTTTCGGACATGTGTACATATATTTTTGGCTACTCTGCAGGGTGTCCCATACGTCATGAAACGCAGGAAAAATACAAAGGTGCAACATGTGTTCGAAACGTCCACCATTTTGTCTGTTAAAATTCAGCTAACTTACGTCTCTCAAACTTCTTCCCCCGCGCAGCAAGATGCTCTGGATATGTTCCTCTACGCTTAAACCCATATTTTATTGGTCATTCTGCAACAAACAAACAAAAATCGTTTCCCCTTATGTTACCTGTCTTATGGGACAACCTATAGATGTGAGGATTGTTCCTCCAAAACATTTACATAACGTTTTTGCAACATCCTGCATAAGAAGGCGCTTGCAAGACGTAACAGTCAGCCCAGCAGAAGCCTAAATTGTAAACAACAGCTAGCGATTGCCTACAACGTTAATATAATAAACATTTTTTGTTGGACTAAGACGATTTTTTCTGACACGACAATGACCGAAGTTTCTGGCTTTCTTAACGTGTATTTCTCATTTCACCCCAGGGAGGAATGACGACTAAGCAACCTCACAGTAAAAAAAAAAAAAAAAAAAAAAAAAAGTTAATTTACAAGGAAAATCTTGTAAACTAATATCAGAACATTATCAGTCAGGTAATAAAAATGAGATGTCAGAAACCTTTTAAAGGGGTTACAAATACTGTGAACACCTCCTAAGGGAACTAGTAAAGTAAATGTTAATTAGCAAAATTTTCGATTTTGAAACAAACTAAACCTAGGAGACCTGTCATATTTTACTAAACATTTCTAGTTTCCAAAAAAAATTGTGTAACACTACAAACAATTGTTTTAAAGTGAACCAGATATTAGCTGTTAATATACAAAATTGTTTGTAGAATTACAGAAATGTTTGCGAATATACAAAGAAATTAGAAATTTGTAAAAGTGCAAGTTTTTTTGTAAATTTCACAAAATATTTTTGTAGCGTTACAAAAAAATATTTTGGAAAATAGTTTCCAAAAAACATTTTGATAAAAGTACAATTTTTTTTTTACTGTGACATGGAAACCGTATCTGTAGAGATGATGGGTTATCGCGGGAAAACTTGACTGTTTGCTGGATTCAACGCACGTTCAACTTACCAGAAGATCACAGGCTTTCGCTTGTACGTTAAGCTGTTATCCTAATTTACAGAGTCAATAATTAGGGATGGAAATTTCGCGGATTCAATGACTTGCATGTTAGAATCCATTCTCCTATGCATATTTAAACCCCGACTATTTGTCCACTAGCTGCTACTCAATGGAACAACAGACAATGAACGAATAGACGGAGCTTGGGTATGAATAGGAGAGTGGATTCTAACATGCAGGTAATTGAATACGCGAAAATTTCTCATCTCTAGTCATGACTATTAATAAAATGTTTCAGAATTTTCATTGAAAGGCCACAAAACTACTATAATTTTTATTTTTAAAAAGTGTTCGTGTTTCAGAATTACCGAAGTAAGAGACAAATCAGTAATACAACATGGCTTGAGACACCCCTCCTCAAGGTTAACTACCTTTCTATGTGAGGCAATACGTATGAAGAAACACTTAATTCCATTCCATTTGCGAAAAGTCAATGATAAAATCTACAGCAATGGGCGTGTCTCGTACCATCTTGCAAGAAATCAAAAGGAAAGTTAATTAAAGGAACGTACATGTTTAACAGTCAATGAACAAAATCTCTAAACACGAACTTAATTGCTTTGATTTCTAATTTGCATGCAGAAAAAGAAATTCCAACCATCAAATATCCACAATGTAAACTTAAAAAGATGTATGGAGAATCACATCTGTAACACCGCTTTTATCGGCGGCGCCTTTATGGAGCTCTTTTTGTTTAGTACATTGGATGCTAAAATGGTGACCTTGAACCGCGCATTCAATGCCTCATCATCACTGACACGCCATGCACTGAACTAGCGTGCAGCATGCAAGCTTTCAGCCGAACCTGTTTTGCTATAGAGGTTACTATAGACGTGACCGAGTAATTTTATTGGTGGAAATTCTGTAGCAAAGTTTGGACGGAGTTGTACAAAAAAAAAAAACAACTCACAAAATAATTTATTTTGAGATAATCATACCTTAAGGGGCCGCTTTGGTCGAAGTTGAGAAGAGGCCGACTTTGGTGCGAGGGGTTCTGGGTCCAATTCCCAGGTCCGGCTGGGTGTATATTTTAGTTGGTTTTAAAATCACAAGTTTACTCGGCGTTACTAAAATTAGTCAATTTAAAAATGGTTTGGCGCAGTGGCGAGGTGAAGCATTGTCATTATATAAAACATTTTTTAAATTAAAAGAAAAAAAACGGTTCAGACCTCTCGCCTTCCACCTATACCATCCGGGTTCCATCCCCGGTGGTTTCGGTCCCGGATTTTCCGCTTGTGGTAAACTTGGCGGACGTTACCGTTGGTCGGTGGGTTTTCTCAGAAAACTCCCGCTTCCCCTGCCTCTAACATTCCGACGCTGCTCCACACTCATCTCAACTCGCTAATTCTTCGGGCAGGACGGGCGACAGGTATGTCTCGCTAGTGGAGCAACCGGCCCAACCTTCACTCCAGCTTTCTCTCAATACACAGTGTGACCCTGCCCGAAGGCGGGAACACGTAGTGAATTTTCATTTCATACCTAGTATAAGTAGAAGGTACAAAATGTATCGTTAAAAAATAATAACAATTAAATCATAATTAGAGATGAGCAAATTTCGCAGATTCTATGATCTGCATGTTAGAATCCACTCTCCTATGCATACTCAAGCCCCGTATATTCGTCCATTCTCTGTTGTCCCACTGAGTAAGCGCTAGTGGACAAACTGTCGGGGCTTGAATAAGCATAGAAGAATGGATTCTAACATGCAGGTCATTGAATCTGCGAAATTTCTCATACCTACTCATAATATAGTAAGCTCCCGATTATCCGTGCACAGATTAACCAGTTTTCGGATTATTCTTGAGGCATTTTGTGTGTTTAACTTCGTAAAAACCAAACATTTTTGTTAAAAAAAAACCTTATTGGAACATAATGTCAACCCTCACGCAAGTAAGGATTAACGAGACTTCAAAAAATCACTTTTCCTCGTGATTACCGTGCACCGCAAACATTAATAATTTTGTTGAAATGGTGCGAAATGCAGTATTTGTAGGCAAAACAATGTCATTACGGTGTTTGAGTGAATTATATTTACATTATTATTATTATTTTTTAATTTTTTTATGTTGGCGAATGCGCTATTTTCGGGTTATCCGTGGTTCCCAATTATCTGTGCGTTGCGTGGCACCAATTAACAAGGAAAGTCGAGTGGTTATTGAATACAATTAAGATCCCAGAAAAAGCTGTTTGTACAAGATTTCGATGCACCCAGTAAACTTTGACCTTTGGAATATCTCAGTTTAAGTGAACCATGTTTCGGTTCCTTCTCGCATAACTCCGTCCTATTATACCTAAGTCTCGCAAAAATCCGTGTTAGTACGTTTAGAGGTAGGGCAGCGGGAAAGAGCAATTTTTAGCTACGTCTGATAGCTTCAAAGTTCGAAATAGTGTTTCAAATGTGCTCACCTGAAGTGGGGTGTCTTTTACGTACACTGGTACGATGGGTGAATGGTTTCGCAAATAAAATTATATCTCAGTACACTGAAACGCATTTGAAGCATGTACCAGACGGTGCAATTAATTATTACTTTTAAAACCTATGATTTAAGTGTCAACGAACAAATTCACAGCGTCTGATTATAATAGAAACATCATGTATTAAAAAAAATCACATTACTTACTTAATTACTATACAGCAGTTTAGACGAGGGGGGGGGGACAAATAATATACACTGACGACTTCTGTACTAAAACAGTAAACCCATAAACTATCGATAATTTTGACTGACATTATATTAAGTGCTGTCCTGAGCTGTGCAATTTTAGTCTTGGAACTGGTTTGCGAGTTATATTTTAAGTTAATTATTAAATTTAATCATGTTCGCAGGAAGACGTTCATACTACACAGTTCAAAAAATTTTTGCACGTTTGAATCACTTTGTTACTACAGTCCTAGATAATGGATGGAATAAATACACATAATGTCTGCAAATAATGCCTCTCCTGAACGAGGAGATAATAAAACGTGTACGAAATTCAAAAAAGAATATGTGGCAACGTGCATTTATTTGACTTTTAGATGTTGCGAAACACTTTTGAGGGGAGTGTATATAAAACGAAACCCATGTTCCAATATAGTAGGTAATTTTAATTAGCTAAACTATCAAGTGGCCCAACTTAGTATACAAAACTTATGACATTTTGTAGTTTGCTGTTCAGTTTCATGCTAATTGCTAATTACTCAACAACCAGACGGTAAACTACTGATAACATATAGTGCAGATGCCACTCCGTTAAACGGACGTAACCAACTTTAACATGTAGGAACAGAAAGTAAAGATCCCAATAGAAATAAATTCTTGATTAATTTTATATCCTACTGTCTCTTTTGATAATTTTTCATTGATACTCAGCCTATTTTCGACTAGGACGAAAGCAGAAACAGAATCTACTTACGTCGGGGAGTCGGGGTTGCGATTTCATCGGGGGTTCCCTAGCTTCCGGCTGGTTGTTGAGAAATTTTCGTCGGTGTCGGGGTTGTGTGGTCGGACTGCTGTGACCATGTAAACCTACCTCATCACTTATGACCTGCGTACGACTGAATTCAAAGGCGTCATTTACATTAGATTAGAATCGATCAGTGGCCGTTTACCGATACACGTATTATCCGAATAGTTCGAAAAATGTGTTCGTTAACAAGGAAACGAGTCCTTACCGAATTAATTTCTTTCATACTAAAACGGTATATTTATAATACCAGCACATGCGGTTTTCGTCTCGTCAATTGTGTGGCCACTAGAGACGGTGACACAATGACAGGAACTGGGAGAGGTTGAATTTGTTAAAGGAACCATCCCAGCATTCGCCTGGAGCGATTTTGGAAAACCATGAAAAACCCAAAATCAAGATGGTCGGAGCCGGGAATCGAACCCGGGTCCTCCCGAATACGATTCCAACGTGTTACCGTTGCACCATCCCGCTTTTTTTTATATAAAAATGTTTGGTGCAGTGGCGAGACGGAATCTTCCGCATTATCACTGCGCCAACCATTCCCCCTTTAATCTGTCTTATGCGAGTAACCCCGAATAACTTTCGTGAGCTAGACCATTTAGACAAACACAAATTAACACCCAGGCAGACCTGGGAATCGAACCCAGAACCCCTCGCACCAAAGTCGGCCGCTCAACTAACTGAACCACTGGGGGTTCAGCGGCGCGTTTTAGAGTCGTAAAAATGTGTTTTCTATTCTTATATTGAAATTATGATAGTGTCAGAGCAAGAACCGTAGTCCTTGGGATAAGATCTGTTTGAATGTGATTTAATTATATGAAAATAATTTGGAGCATATTCGCTTAAAACTTTTCCAGGCAGAGTTTCAGAAGATGCAATTTAGATGCTTTTTGTGCCAAATTCATTTTAAGATATTAACACTTTAAAATAGAGATGCATTTAATAAACCTGTACAGAAATTTAGCGTATCCATTAAAAAAAAATAATAAGTAAATTCGACTACTGAATTATTGTCAACCAGTGCCAACTCCAGAAAGTAAAAAGTCGTGTTTTTTGAGTTGCTCTCTAGGGCAGGTAGTGACATAATAGAGTAGTTTCGGCTTATTCTGGGAAAAAATATATAATTAAATTGCGATTCTCTGATTAATCGTTGAGTTGTAACTGTTGGTAGTTGCTGTGGTAGGGTTTGTTTGTGATGATGTGCCCTGCCCCTAAGTGACACGCGGGTTGCCGGTGCATATAGTTGCTAGCTGGCGGGAAACGAAGTGTCGGCGCCCGACAAGTAGGTCGCTCTAGCAGCGGTAAGATTAGTTCCGTGCCCCATGTATTTATTTTATTTACACCCTAGTTCTACATAACGAAGTTAAGGCATACGCCTTTTTTTACATTTCAATGCGGTTAGCATAAATCATAAAATTAGTATTAACAAAGTAAGAAACATAGACAAATAACAAACTTGTGAAACTTGCTTTTAATTACTAGGTAGTAAAAATTTTTGGTTTGACAAAAAATTGAGTTTATGTGAAAGAAAGGAATATTAATCACTTATATTCAGATTACATAAAGTTAGATTAAATAAAAAAGTAACAACTTGTAATTGAAAATAAATTAAAATATTTAATGCGGAACAAAATTAATTATTAATTAAATTCTAAAAATAGATAAAACTTAATTTGGGTAACAAGGATTTTCAAGTTACAACTGCTACTTTATAATTACGTACTTTTTAAATGGTTATTTAAAAGCCCCTTGTTGATATTCAGCTGGGAGCTCATTCTATGCTTTGAATACGGATACAGAACGATTAATAATCCGGATTTGCTTACTTATTTTGACGGTTGTGTTTATTTACTATTAAATAAAAACGGGGACGTAAATATTTATGTTTACTACAAGGTAGAGTTTTATGTAGTAATAAGGGTGCTTTAAGTTTACGCATCTCCTTCAAACGTAATCAATACAACGTCTCATAATATGGTGTAACGTGGTCCCTTCCTTTTAGATTTAAAATAAAATGAACGCAAGTATTCTTAAACTTTTGAAACTATCAAAAAAATCCTCAAGTAGTTGTCATATTATTTTGCTATTTGATCAATTAGTTAAGTAAAGACAAAACAAATATAAGCAACGTAAAATTAAAAATTAAATAAAGTAATTATATAGGTTTAATTTATTTTTAATTAAAAACTTTGAAAATGTTACTGTTTTTGCTATTTTTATCTATATCTAACGACAATTGTTATAGCCACCAGTATACAAATAAGATGTTTCTTGGAAACTAAATACTTGATTCGCTTAATAATATAGTTGAAACAATTTGATAATACATAAAGTAAAAATTGCCAATGAATACAACTTGGTTGAAGGCAAACGAAGAGTTTGTAAAGTTCCTATGACTTAAGCAACACGTGAACATAATTGGAACATTGTGATTAAATAATATTATTTTAAAAATTTAACGAGACTGTTACTTAATATTTGTTGTATTGTTATTAAAAAGGAAACGGAAAATATGCTATAGTTTATTTCCCAGTTTCATTGAATCTCCTCCAGTGTAAATTTCAAAACCATGGCAAACCCTCAAAACATTGCCACTTGAGACATACGGCAGACCTACAGTAACCTGTTGCGTACGTTCGTATGTCCCTTCGTCAAAAATTTGGCCAGCTCAACGTTTAATGGACGAACGGTTGATAATACAACTTAGAACGGTTCGGAATCCTTCCAGTCATTGCTAATAAGCATAATTTGTGTGGAGTGTACTTGCAGTTGTAATGTTTTGACGATAGTTTCGCAATTATCGCCAGTAACAGTATAAAAAATTTTGAAGTCTAATTTAATGGGAGAGAGAGAAAAGGAAAACAGTCCACATTTTACTGCAGATGAACTGAGATAGCCAAGTTGTATTTTATTCGTAGCTTTATCGATTGAGGCAAAAAAAGAAAAGGTTCCATGATTGGCTATTCGCCACGAGAATAGCTAGAGTAGTGTTTATTTTGTTAATGTAGTCTATGGAATTGTCAATATACAACAGTGACCTTGTAAATGTTTGATTAGTTTAGTGTAGGTATGATGGCATATAACAAACTGTTCATGTAGTTAACAGCACTTGTATTGTAAAAAAATAGTTCTGTAAATTATTAATTTGTCGAAATTCAATATGCCCTCAACTCTTTGCGATTAAGAAGGTGCGATTAAGAAGGAAATCATTCCTCCAATTTTAAATGCATGTAACTTTCTTTACATAAAAGGTATTACGTTTTTCATCAGACAATGTTCAATTTCGTTAAATCCTAACAAATGTCTAACTTTACGTTTTCCCATTCAACCTATAGTTTAGTGGCGAAACAGTTTTTCCCATTTTCCCGAAAGTTGGCCGAAGTGGAGTCTTTACCTTCACTCGCTCAATAAATGTATAGAGAGTCTGATTAAAAAATTGAATTGTATCATGGCATTAATTGCCACGGTCCGTTTGAGAGTAGTTTGTTAGTGAAATACAACTCAGGTACTGTAGTAAAATGTACAGAGTGAGTCCCGCTTTAGGAAAGACCGAGGGATAATAAAGGGGGGGGGGGGACCACTTCACCAACGCGTGACCTCCTACAACGGCGTACAATCTTTGATTCCCGGTAGGATCTTCCCGTGTGGGAGACGTGGCGGACGTTGACGCTGGCAGACGGGTTTCCTCGGGGTACTCCCGTTTCACCCAACCTTGCAGTGCGTCGCTCTTCGTACTCTCATCATATCACCCCTCATCTGCGCATCAAGACCTCGCCGTTACGGATGAGTGTTAGTCAGTTTTATTGTATTTTCAGTGTTGAGCCATAAGATTTATTCAAATTGCTTTATTAGAATTTTCTCTTCGGCGAAGCATGGCTATATTCTTGGTAGTTTGCCAGACATAAACAATAATTGAATCTTTCATTAATTTGACATGCGGAAATCGTTTCAAGATAATTCTTGAAAGTTAACCTATAATTCTCTTGCAATGATTCTGCACGACAAACTGATGAAAGATTCCATTATTATTTATGTCAAGCAGTTTACCAAGAATATTTCCTGAACTTCGTCGAAGAAAAAAATTTGATAAAACCATTTGAAAAAATGTAATGGCCAAAAACTGAAAATACCATAAAACTGTCTAACACTCCCCCTTAAGGGTGCCGCCTACCAGCGCATTGGAGGTTCAAACGTGACGGAACTCTAAGGGCGACCTTGAAGCGCGCACCAATTGCCGCATCGGCACAACGATACAAGCGCTGATCTGCCGTGTAACCTTCTCGCTGTACCATATTTACTATGGAACTTCAAGTGGCGACCATATCATTATATAAGGGGAAAGTCTGAGCAAAGTTCAGTGCACGTCTCAATATAAGTTACACAAACGTCCTGTTAGTAAATTGGGAAGTACGGCTGTCCGAAAAGACCATTTTTAGCTATGTTAGAGACCTTACAAACAGTGTTTATAATGAGTATAGTGTCAGAACAATGACATTTCTACATTTTCTGAAGTGTGTATTTCATGCGTTGGTACAATGAACGCACGTGGAATAGTTCTGTAAAAAAATCCTCTTTACAAACACACTGCAACGCATATTACACGCGTAGTAGGCGGCGCCTCAAGGCCATGGTCTTTCATTTATTTCATACAATTGCAAATAACTCGAATATTTTTTAACCGAATGCTTTGAAAAAGTCTGAGACCTGTGTACAGTCACACGATACACAATTTTGGCAGAGCTTTATTTAAAATATTGTACCGTTTGCTAGCAAAAAGTTATTTTGCTTCATTTCGGCTTTTTTTGACAACAAAATGTGATATTTCAGGGGCAAAAATCTAAAAATCCGTTTGGTGTGTTGCAACAGAAAAATCCAGATACAGACGATGATATATAAGTCTTAAAACCGTAAGAGCGATTTTTTTATATATGTATTAATTTTCGTTAAAAAATATATTTTCTAAAACCACTACAAAACTAAAGAGCGAGGCCTTAAAGAGCCTGATGTACGTGGCGCATGACGTTTTTTCTATATTTATCCGAAATATGTTTGTCTCCGAAATGAAAAAATAGTTGAAACTATGCTGGCTTAATTTTAAAATTGTGATTATATTATTAGAAACATGATTTTGGGGCCTCTAAAAATGGTTAACAGCGGTTTCTGTAGACTGCTATAGCTACAAGAATACGTCTTGTATTCGTAAAACACAACACTAGAAGCATGCGTTGGACGAATAAAATTGCAGGGTCGACACTTAAATCCCACCGAAAAAAGAGTAAAACTAAAACACTACACGTAAGTTTCGCTCGCCGCGAATAGAGGCGAAGCGGTTACCGTCAAGTGTGGCAGTCTGAACCTCATCGCTGCCCTTTCTCCGCGCTTCAGACGCGGAAAATTACATTCGGTACATAGGCTTCTTAAATGCTGACCAAACTCTTTTCACTCACTCTCTTCCTGACGTGTTAGGAGGCAAGCGGTCTAACCACTACGTCACCGCCCCCATCCCAAGCTGCTGGTACTTCATTACACATTTTAATCTGTGCTACGTAAAGCCTGGGATATCTGCGCTTCATTTTGAATTGATCATCAGTATCGCTTACGAAAATGTGTGGGAAGTATTTACGTGTTGTTGGAATATCCTACCCAGGGTATTTCCGGCACTGATATGACCATCCCCACATTTGCCATAAATAGTCGTTCATGTACCATATATCCATGACGTTTGCGAAACATATCGCCACAAACAAAAGTAACGTACGTGGTGGTTCCAGTTGTATGTATGTATGTATGTATGTATGTGTGTATGTATGTACGTACGTATGTATACACATATACTATAAATACATACACAAACACGTGTGTGTATGTGTGTGTTCATATACAAATGTATAATTTTTCTTCTATTTTTACCGAGCGTGGTGGCGCAACGGTAACGCGTTGGACTCGCATTACGGAGGACCCGGGTTCGATCTCCCGTTACGGCCACACTAATTTCGATTTTTAATGGTTTCCTGAAATCGCTCTAGAAGAATGGTTCCTTAATAAAGGCCGTGGCCAACTCCTCACCCAGTTCCTGTCATTGTACCAAGTATATTGTGTCACCGTTTCTAATAATCCGCGCTGTCGATGAGACATAAAGCCCACTTACCTTACCTTCCTATATTGTAGTGACTTACGGGGTATTGATTCCTACCACCATGGATTAAATAGTTTCTTCTCGATAACTTCAGTTACAGTCGATGTATAAAAATTTTTTGTCACGACCGGGCAGAGATACAAACTTAATCGAATTCCTGAAATTGTTAGAACCATAATATATTCAGTATTTTGGAATGGGAAACAGCTAACAAGGAAAAATTGCTTTATTTACGGGAGCGACTACAGAGGTTACAAAAGTAACCCAAACAATGACGCATGGATTCCAAAAAGTGAATGAAACAATAAACTACGCCTTGTCAACTTGAAAAAAAGTTAAACAATCTCTCTATTCGCTGATATTTAAGAAAACTCGAAAATCCGATGAGAGGGGTCAATTCCCCTTAACTGTTTGTCCTGCGTAATACTGTAAGCGTGCATGGGGCACTGAATATAATATTGGCAATTACCGCAAGGTCTTTCACCACGTGGAAGGTAAATTAGTAGTTAAGTAGAAGGGTACATAGGAATATCGGTAGATGAGTACCCGCCATATTTTAATTGCTAATTTATAACCATTCTTACAAGGAGGTTTAACTTAACTCTCTGCACAACATAACACAGGTATTACCTTCTCAAGCGTCTTATAAAGCTGCCGCAAAATCTGTTTAAGGGCTTTTACCGAGTTTTTTTCAGACTGGTGCCAATAACTCAAATATAAATTTGAGTCGATGTGCAATCACACTATGCACAATACTGTGGACGCGTTTTTTTTTTTTTAAATAATGTACCATTCACCAGCAAAAAATAATTGCCTTCATTTTTGCTTATTTTCACGACGAAAAACGTCGTACTTTGGGTAATGAAATCTAAAAAAACGTTCAGTATAATTCTACAAAAAAATTCAGGTACAAATTATAACATATAAGTGTCAAAATTGTGCAGCGAAATTTTGATATGAGTATTAGGTAGCAATAAAAAAAATATTTTCGAAATCACTGCAAAACTCCATAACAAGGCCTTAATATCAATCTTAATCCTTAGCCTATGTATATACTTTTCTTAAACCAACTAGGGTATATTTTATGGTATGTCAGCTTAACAACTTAATAACCCTCATATTATCTTCGTCACAATATAAACAGGAAGTAACCAAAGTGTATGCTTTATTCTGCTAACAGCCGCTTATCCAGCGAGAGTAGAGTTAAGTGAGGAGTTGATCGAGAAGCTGTCAAGTGGACTTTTGGTCACGGGTAAATTTTACTCGGGTTAACTTGCGTAAAACGGAAGCTGAAATTTTGTTTTACCTACCCTTCCCCCGATAGCTTTCGTAAACGCCTAAAGGCTGTACTATTTTTGATACCCATGCCAGTGTCACCCATATTTAGAGCCCACGATTTTTCCCGAAAGAATTCTGCAACAGTATGGTCAGTGATTGGCTGTTTTTAACTCTCAGCGTCTAGGGTTCTACCCGCAAATCACAGACGTGTGGTGTCGCAGTAACCTTGTTACTGTTGGCACAGTCAAATGAGCCACGCCTGTGCAATAATACATTCTGCCAATAACCACGAAGAAGAACTGCAGATGTTCAAGCAAGGCATTGAAACAAACTGTTGCAGAAATTTTTTCGTGAAAAACCGTGGGCTCTACCCTTATTCCTTTCCATTTTGATTGCCTCCTGCAAGTAAAAAAACACCACAGCAAGAGTTTTCTTGGAGTGTGGTCAAAATTGGAAGATGTGACATCACTACACATATACTCTGATAAGTACAATTTCAGTAAATTTTGACAGCTGCTTATAAGCAATTACTGTAATATTATGTAACGTGTGTCATCATGAAAGATAAAATGAACATGCTAGGTTAATTTAAGAACTAAAAATGTCGATTAACACAGCATCAAACATGTACAACAGTTATAAAGTGGTGCCCTTACAATTGTCAAACTTTACTGAAGTTAAGTGAAATAGAGCTTATACACGGAAAAGTCACGTAGCCAGAAATCTCAAAATGTCGTACCCCTTCCCACCCTCCGTCTTTTCGCCGCGTACTGCAGCAATTAACCTTCCTTGTCCGGTAACATGTTAACAACTTCCACCTGGCGGGACACCCCGTCGCTTCGACCCTGGCGGCTTACACACGTCACGTTCGGATATATAAATAAGTATTACGTCACATGCCTTTTATCATACAGTAAAAATAAAACAGAGAACTAACAGAAACTCCGTTGAGTCTTGACACTCATCGCAGTGGGTGCACCGGACCGGTTTGAGTACGTGCCACGCCGCCGAGGAGGGGGCGAAAAACTCCCACCCTCTCATTTGTTCTCTTTCTTCCACCCCTCCTCCGACGATCCACCTTTTTGATTCGCTTCTCCTTTTTACTCCTTACCTCCCCTCTCCAACCGTTTACGTTTCGGAACTCATCTCTCTCGTTATGACACTCATGTCTCATCCTTACCGGGTCGATCTCCGGATTGTAATCGTGCCAGTCGATGCCGCTGGTCGGAGGGTTTTCTCGGGGATCTCCCGTTTCTCCCTCCCCTTCATACCGGTGCTACTCCATACTCACATTACGTCACTCCTCACCAGCGCTAAAGACCTATATGATAAGTACTTACCAAAATGTCTACACTTAAAAAACTTACCGCAAGTCTACCATAGCGCTGCGAGAAGTTTCATTATTATTTTCGCTGCGTTTGCCGAAGTCGAGTGTAAAGAATGGTTGACTACAAATTTTACAAAACATTTTTTCGTACCACGTTAATAATGTAACGGTTTGTTATACTTGAATTTGCAGAACGGCTGTGTCTTTAATAAAACGCGTAGATAATGTGGATATGTGTAACATTCTTATTGCTGTAGCGATAATAAGATTAGCCTTGATTTATGTGAGACTAGCTGTCCCTTTGCGGCTTTGCCCGCGTGTACAATAGAAAAGAGTAACTAACTTTTAATTACGTATTAATTGATGGTGTTACTATATTCTCTGTATATCTTTAAAACAACAAATACAAACAGCTTTATCCAGTCCACTTCGCTGAGCATACTTAAATTTCAGAACATCTTTGTTTTTAATTCATCTTTATTTCTCTATAAAATAGCTGTCCGGCTACGGCTTTGCCCGCGTGAAATTATGTAATGTAAACAGTAACTCTGGATAAATTTGTAATGAAGGCATTTAACAGCTAGCGTACTCAATAACAGTGAACTATAATTGACTGTCTTAGCTCAGAGTAAAGAACGCGCGTGATATGCCCGTATGTCATAGTAGCCCAATTTCCATCGCAAAGTCTTACACGGGATACGAACCTGTAACCCCACCCCTTCCACACCACAAACTTTATACAATACCTGAGTGAATGTTGAAGGCATATCGTGATAATTCTTTCGTATGCAGTGGCTACAATCCAAAGAGGTTTTATTTATGAGTAGGTTGGCAAAAAGAAACGACTGTTGAATTATTTCTCCGTGATCATTCTCTTTTTTCGGGAGACTGTAACATTTTACTGCTTTTCACCTACTTAATTTTCGGATTTCATAAAAACCTGAATTTAATTTGTAGATACATACTATTTACATAAGCTTCATTCTTATCAAAAAATCATCACGATATCTCAACGGGTATAGGCTAAGCGGTAGAGGTGATTATTTGAAAAAAAACATTTTATTTTTTAACATTTTTCAGGGACGAATTTCGAAAAATCTTAAAATTACTTTTTTATATTTACGTAACATTAATTTAAAAGCAAAAACCATTTCAATATTTTCACTGGTTTAGGATATAATTGGGATTAATTAAAAAAAACACGATATATTTTTTTAAGAGCTTTCAAGAACGAATTTCGAAAAATTGTAAAAACACTTCTTAGATATTTACTGAAGCACCATTTTAAAAAAATCACCTCTCTATCTGAAATGGTTTTTAATAGAAATCACGGATTAATTAAAAACACATTTTACGGCTTTTCTCACCCTTAATTTTCGAATTTCGCAAAATCGAAAAATTAACGAATATGCATTTATTTGGGCAATATTATGAAGTTAAAAAATATATGATAGCATTCCCGGTTAATGAGATATCAAGGATTCTTTTAAAACACATTTCACCCCTTTTCACTCCCTTAATCATCGAATTTCAAAAAATCCATTCTTAGTGGGTGCCTACGTGTCCCGGGGAAGCTTCCCTCAAAATTTCATGGTTCTAGGCCCAGCGGTTGGGGCTGTGCGCTGATGAGTGAGTGAGTGAGTGAGTGAGTGCGTCAGGAAACTTCATTTTATATATTACGATTTATGCGAGTTACATTCATGCGCCTGAAACACTGGAACAGCCTCTTAAGTTATTGAGATTTTTGGTTTCTATTTTAGATCCCTGACTACCTGTGCTTGAAACGCGTTGCAGTGAGTGGCAACTATTCATTTTCAGAACAAACATCGCGCATTACGTTAGTACATTTATGAAAAGAAAAAACACTCCAAACAATGTTTGTATCAGTTTAAAAATTAGGATCGCTTATTGGAAACCAGGTTTTCAAGCTTCTCAAATAAGCTTTTCCAAAATGTATTCTCTATAAAATTTTCAACCTGAATATATTGTTGCGTGCCATGATCCTGGAGGCCAGTGGTCGGCGGCTGTTTCGTAACACCTTGAGGGCTGGCCGATGACTCAAAGCCCGGGTGGCTCATAGTGGGAAACCCGCCTAACCTACGTCATAGATACCTGTCCCAACTGCGTCTTAACCCTTCGAGGGCGGCCGACGTGACAGCCAGAACGTCCGAAACATG
>PNEQ01043002.1:0-20269 GCA_003012365.1 Medauroidea extradentata | reverse complement strand
CACAGTATATTCGAACTTTTAAATTAAAACCGTCACTAAAAAAACACACGACACACGCAACTCAAGAATTAAAATTCCGTTCAACATACTGCAATGAACGACGACGTTGAATGTGTTTATCAAAAACCCATATTCATTTCACAACGGAAAAACAAACTGAATGACGCAATGCGGCGAAAACCTAACTCTGATGCCATCTTTCGGTGAAATTTTGAACTATCTCTGCGGCGCGAAGCAATAGCGGCGTGTGCTAACGATATTCGACTCGGTCGCGTCGCTTTGTACTGCCGCTAATTAAATAAAATTATACAGTCAGTAGGTATGTCAGTAAGAACTTAAATAAACATTTTAAAGTATATTAAATACAGAGAGGTCGTTTGCAATTGATGTAGTTTCACTAATGCTGTATTCAAATAAGAAAATACACGGAACTACGTGCAGTTATTCGCTACCAACCATACAAACAAAAATGTAACTGTTGTTAATGTTGGCTTATATGCAGTAACGGCTAGTGATTTTTTTCAAAGCTTAAATCTTTAGTGCTCACTTTATTCCGAATGGCCTATACCACTTTTCATGCTGGACCACAAGCTACCCATTCTATCCTCCAAAGACAGTTTTGGATAATGAGTGCTAGGCGCTTGATTCGATATTGAATCCATCACTGCATGCAGTGCTTCAAATTGTTAGCTAAACCAAGTACACCACTCATGGGAATCTTGCCTTTTGTGAGGTTTTCACAAGTTCGACCATTCCTAAAGGTTGGTGTTGACTTTGCAGGACCCTTTCTGACAAAGCCTAGTAAAGCTCGCAAGGTATCTGTCACAAAAGATTACCTCTGTGTGTTCATTTGGAAGTTGTGTCATCCCTATGTACAGATGCATTTGTTGCTGCATTGAAAAGATTTGTGTTGACAAGAGGAACCCCATCTGAATTGTTTTTAGATAATGGCACAAATATTGTTGGTGCTGCCAGACACTTGAAAGAGGTTCATCAAACCCTGTTTTCTGAACCTGCTTGGCGAACATTGCATACCCAGTTGGCTGAGCTCAATATAATGTGGCACTTCGATCCATCAGCAGGACCATAGTTCGGAGGTTTGTGGGAGGTAGTGGTTAAGTCAGCCAAGTTGCATTTGAAAAGTGTTATCGGTGAACAAATACTTACCTTTGAGGAGTTGACTACACTCTTCAGTGAAATTTTAGCACTTTATAACTCCAGACCGTTGTGTCCTTTGTCTACAGATCCCTCTGAATTTGATTTACTCACTCCGGGACACTTTCTGATCTGTGCTTCTCTCATTGGTTTACCATAACTAGATCTTAGGCACCTAGTGAAGAACCGCCTCGATTGGTGGCAGTTGATGGATCAGTAAATTGAAGCAGTGTGTGTGTGTGTGTGTGTGGAAGTGCTAAAGTACTGAATATCTCCATACACTCCAACAAAGAACAAAATGGAATGCTGTTACTCCCAATGTTGAAGAAAACACACTTGTTCTATTGAAGGAATCAAACTTGCCTCCATGGAAATGGAAAATTGCCTATGTCGTTAAAACCCATCCTGGTGAAGATGAAGTTGTCAGAGTTATGACCCGTAAATCTCCGAATGGGGTGATTGTTAGGCCAGTTTCTAAGATATGTCCATTGCCAATTAATTGTTTGTTGTGTTTATATGTGGCAATGTTTTTTTACTGTGTTTCTTGTTTATAGGTGTTTGTGTTGGCTGGCGGTATGTTCATTATGTCTATGTTTATTGTGTGAATATAGTTAAACCTCTGTTACATGTAAGTGGTAGCTGTTTTTCTATGAATCATGGGATAAACAAAAAAGAAAAGAAGTTGATAAAAGATTGCGGGCGGCAACAAGCTATATAGTAAACATAGAGGGGCGGAAACAGCAATCTCCAAGGCTCTGAGGTGAAGCCCAATTGAACGTGGTATTTTGACCTTAGATAAAATGGTGGACTCCTATATCCGGTCGAGAGATGAGAGTGATTATGATAATTTGAACATTATTACAGTATAATATATTACAATAATTATTGGCATTTTTTCCTGTGTTTAGCGGGAATATAGTGGAGCTATAAAGTAACAGATTTTATGCGAACATATGACGGATTTTCAATATAATGTTGGCCACACTGCTGTTCGCCATGTTTTCTAGGGTCAAAACAGCCGTTCAATTGAGCTTCACTTTGGAAGCGTTTCCGCCACTCTATGTTAACTATACAGCTCATTGGCGGGCAGGCATATCTTGTGTATTTGAGTGTAAAAATAAATTTTCTCTTTTCGTGTTGTTGAATCAGTAATGAGTAATTTATTGTGAGTGTGAACAGGAACTTTTTATTCAGCATTAAAGTTAATGTTTAATTTCTAATTTCATTTCAAGGGGAAATGTAACCATATTGAATGAATGATAATTTTATTGTAACAGGTTTGTATTAGTGAAGTTTCACTGTATTTATTAAAACCTATTGTTTTATTTGATTCTGTTATAAAATTGTGTTGAAAGTATAATTTAAAATCTCGTAACACACACAAACCACACAGTCACAGAGTTTTTAAATTAATTATTTATTTACAAAATGTTTTTAGAAGTCATTACTGTATATTTTCGAGAAAAGGTTTTAATTTCAGTTTTATCCTCATTTAATTCTTGGCATTCAGTTGACATCATTTAGTAGTATGATTTATATCATTCTGTAAAAGTATTCAGTCATTTATGGTGCAATAGTACAGTAAATCTTTAAGTCATCAGCATAAAAATAGCCTTAGAATTATGTAGACTAACAGTTATATGAATAATAAATACATTAAATAGTAGAGGCGATAAAGTTCCACCTTTTGGAACTCTAGAAGTAGCAGTAATTTCTTGGTAGTATGATGGTGTCCTTAATTCGTACAGAGAAAGTACTATTCGTTAAGTAACTATAAATCTAATTACCATAACAAGTACTTAAACCAAAGTTGTTTAGTTTTTGTACGATTAGTGAGTGCTTACTTGTATAGAAAGCCTTACTTAGATCAAAATACAGTATACTGCAACAAATTTACAAAATATTATACTGCTGTGTATATAGTTTACAAAATCAAATAAACTTGTAGTGGTTTTACTTGACTTGACATGAAACCATATTGACTAACAGTTAATGTATGTGATATATAAAATCAAATATGTTTATTAATTATTATTTCAAAAACTTTAGAAAACCACACAAAGGAATAAGCATATAATTTGATACAAAGTGTTATCACCTTCTTAAAGATGGGATTTATTATTTCATGCTTCCAAACATTGGGATATGTCCCGGTACATAGCCTTTTATTAAAAATGTGAGTTAAACCAGGTGCTAACATATCGTTACACCATTTTATTTTAAATTTGGTGTATTGTCTGCACTGGAATATTTTGTAGGTTTGAGTGATAAGCCCATTGATCTAAATTAACAGTGCAAGTAATTTTCATCAATCTTAGTCAGATAATGAGTGTTTATATTACTCTCTATATTCTACACTTTTGCGAAGTGTTTACCAAAATTCTTTGCTATTCTGATATTGTTACTGAGGAATTCATCATATATTAAGTTATAAACTTGTTTGTATCAGTTTTTCATTTTTTTTTGGATACACTAATTTAAAAATTTAGATGGATTACACTTATTTTTATCATTATTGTTGCTGAGCCATTCATTTTGTAAAATTTAACATGTTCTTTGACACAGCATCTGAACATAAAACATTTTTCGTAGCTATCATCATTTTCAGTTTTTTTTATATGTTCCAAAAAACTGGTATTTGCATTTAAGCAAGAAACAATCAAGTAGTCAGTAAACCATTGGTGATAATTTGGTCTAGTTTTCACTTTTGTAGAAATAAGTAAACGTATGACATTCGTCACAATTGTTTTTCAATATTCAACCATTACTATGCTAGATACAGGGAGAAGTAATCACCTCCTCTAGTGGGCTCTATTGTGATATAATGTTACACTCAGTTGATTCATGTACGTTATGTTCGACTATGATGTACCATGCTGTATACGTAGTATCTTCGTTAAAAAAAGGATCAGGTGCTTTTTTGGTATTGTTAATGTTCGTGTTAAAAATGCAGAAGGAACTGCCCTTGTATTTTATTTTGTCAATGCCCAATATTCTGTGTATGGTTTAAATTCCAATTTATACTAGACACATTAAAATCACCAGTAAAAATTATTGAGCTGGGATAACTAGATAATTTGGTTTCAAGATAAGTGAAGTAGCTCTGACAATCATGTACTTAAAAGTAGGTTGTTGCATAAACATTTCCTAACAGAATTTTTCATGTTGACTTATCCAGTTTCAACCCATAGTGCACCAATATTTGGCATATCAAACTCAATTTTTTGTCTAGTAAAAGGGGGAAAAAAAAATTATTCACAGCTATAAGAACTCCTCCACTACTATTCATTGAAAACATACTGTAGTGTTACAATCTTTACGAAAAATGCAATAAATATCTGAAAAATATTGAAAGTAATATAAAAAAGGATGACTACAATAATAATATTAATAGTAACCTAGTCTGTTATTATGATTTCTCTCTTCTGTAACTGTAATACATCACAGAGTGCAGCAGAGATAATAGGTATTCCGAAGGCTAATCCTTTGCAAATATATTGAAGGAAGATCTTTTTATAGTACTGTGTTTTAGCATGTCACATTATTATTTGTTATGTACTGTCTCAATGAATTATAATTAATTAGTGTAAGGTGATTGTTAAAACTTTAATGGCATGCTATATGAACATCTGTGTAGCTTGGCTCTTTGTTGACCCTAATCAAATGAAACACAATGTAGTGTTTGACACACTGCTTAGCTGTCGTACTCCATTGAGCCTCTGCCACGATCAGGAATGCCAGGGTTTACTAGCTCATCAAGCTACCACAAGAGACAACCATGAGTGCCAGGAACCTTGAGAGAGAACTGTATTTTCTGTTCATGTGCCAGCAGTTACTGTAACAACGCCTGCTAGTAGAATGCCAGTAATACTGCTGCAGTCAGCAGTACCATGCTCTCCTACGTCCCATACATTTGCTTACAAGAAGCACGTTTCATCTGCAAGTAGACTGCACACTATGCAGCACATGCCAGTCCAGAAGGTAGCCCCCTCTCAGTTGCTACCTATGCCTGCCCTTGCTAGATCTAGAGCATGCATCCCCGGCACACATCAGGGTGGTTATTCATCTTTCCTTATTTCTGTGTCCTTGGCTCGCCCAAGGGCCGACGCACAGCCTTTTCCTCGAAGTGGAGTACATTCTTCTGATTGATACCTTGAGCTTAGCTGGGACTGGCACCCCAGTTAATATTCCAGCAGTACAGTGGCACTTTTTTTTTTTGCCAACATGCCACATGTTTGCACTGACACGTGCTGCATACTACAACTGTATTTCATTTTCTAATCCTAGCGGTAATCCTAGCTTCCAGTTTTCAATCTGTGTGTTTTTCAGCAGCTTCCTTCACATAAAAAAAACTGGAAATGTTACTATAGTGTTTTAATGGTTATATTACAAGTATGGTTGTAATGTATTCTGTTACGGATGCATGCTCAACATCAGATGTGAACGGTTCAGACAAAGATCTAGGTTATGGTATATCAATTTCAGAGAGCAATGTCTCTATTGATAATTGATTTTCTGTGTCAGACAAGAAATCAGTGCAACTGGTAACGTTAGTGATGGAGTTGATTTAATTTTAAGAGATTTTACGTGTTATTTATGTATGAAGTATATTAAATAGGCAATTTGCTGTTTCATTTCCCGCAAGCCGTTAGGCATCGATTCAGCATCAGCAGTCAAGAAGGTGCAGCCTTATGTTACCCATAGACAGTACTTTTAACAATGCCGGCTATGCCAGTCACTTCAACTTTTCCCATCAGTGGACAAATAAGCATGCATGTTTATTCAACTGATTCCTTACAGCTTCTGAAATCACGAGGCATCGCGAGCCTCTCACCTGTCCTCTTGTGGGTTCTGTACACGACAACCTTATGAGTGAAGTTAGTTCTGTTTTTTGCTGCATACTTCAATTAAATTGTCTACAATTTTATTTAATCACTGTTGTTGTTTGTACGTATTTTCAAAAATTTTCCCTGCATTTTAATTGAGATATTAAACTATAAATTTTGAATAGTTTAATTCATAACTGTGAAAAGTCTAATGTCTGATGCGCTAATGATGTATGCACATAACCTTCTTATATAACAAAATAAAATTTAATTGTAGTAGGTGCAATATTTATATTATAAAATAATTAAATTGTGAACCTCTGCATAACGTAAAAGTGCAGTCTTGTATAAAGTCGCCTCTCACACATTACTATTGTATTGCAGAGAGATCACCTTAAACCGTTATAGACACAAAGCATCATAGAATAATTTGTCGCCTAACACATATCAGAGCTATATGTGGGAAAGCTGGAAATCAATCAGCTAATGGTATAAAATTTTCACACGATGTGAGTGCAGACGTCTGGGAAATTACTTCCACTTACGTAAATACTCAATGAATCCAAACGGAAGTTCAGCTATTTGCAACAAGAAAGAATACTGCATCATTTAGTACCTAATACATGTCTGTGCACCATCTAGAAACTCGTAACGAATGTCAGTTAATAGTCCAATTTTGTGCTATTTTCGCCATTTTTCACACAGCCGGTAAGAAATAACATGCTCTGAAGAATGCTGCCAAGATGTGTACGGTGAGGAAAGCAGTGAACTACGTCCAGCAGGTAAGGGAAGGGGGGAGGGCGAGACTGCGCTAAGCCGCTTATCTATTCCCAAGATCAGGAAGCGTAGCAATTCCGTACTCCTTCATTTCTCTGGCCACAGAAGGTTCGTCACCACAGAACAAGGAGATGTCGTCACTTGGTTCTAAGACTGCTGTTGAGTGTACTGGTGGCCAATTTTGCCTGCCGGAATTTTATCGATTCCTCAGCTATAATCTGTGGGATACTGTATTTACTGAAATGATAAATGTTTTATTTATTGCAGTTTCATTTCAAAATATTTTTATTAATTGTTTTAATTAATACATGTGTCATGATTAAGAGCACACCATTAACGTTTAGAAAAATAGATTCTTAATCGTTTTCCAGCCATTTTGAATTTGACTTGTACGAATTTATTGTGTATTGGCGAAATATGTAAAGTAACAGAATTGTAATGTCAAGAGTGAAAGTAATCAACTGTGTATAGCAGGGTCGTATCTATACCTTTGTTTTGGGGGGGGGCTGTGCGTTCTCTCCCAGGGAAAATATTTTCAAGGTGTAAAATGGTGCTGCTTAAGCATTATACGTACACACCTAAAAATGTAAAATAAACAGTTGCAGTAGTGTGATTTCAAATTGTAGATTATTTTGTCTTCAGCATATAATTTAACTTTTTGAATTTGGTCTAGAGAGGGAGTCATGACCCCTGTGATGCCCCTCTGGATTCACCCCTGTTATAAATGCCCTTATTCTGAGTTTGTCGTTATAGCCAACAGAACGAACACTGCTACAACTTAACATGTGTTTCGGGGGAAAGTCTATATTTTCCTTATACAACTTATGCATTGTTGAAAAACAAATGGATACCATTAACATGTGTACAATTTTCACTATTAAAACTTATTATTTCATACACACTTATATGTTACTGCTTAAGAAGAGTCATCGTTGTGATTGTGGGAACACTGTATCGATAGAGCTCCTAGATGGAGAGAAGTGGAGAAACGGTTTTGTCCCATAAATTTTTTGCATAAAGTTTACTAATTACAATGTTGTTAAAATGACTATTTCTTATTTCGTTTATCTTGCGTCAACCATTACTATCGCAGAGAAGAGTAATATTTCGAAATAATTATGCATATGATAGATTATTTATATTGTATTATAGCTTGATACGCCCATTGCTATCATTAAGAAGTGTAATGTTGGTAATAAATGTAAGTATGGTAGATAATTGTAATGAATTATGTATCATGATGATCATTATCACTTCAGAGAAATGTAATATTTATAATAATACGTGTGAACATTTTGTTTCTTATAAACATAGACCCTCTTTGAAGAGCTCCGTGGCTGAGAGTTTTTAGCTCAAGGGCGTAAAAGATAATTTTTAATGAGTATGTCAGTTTCGAATCTTCAATGTTTTGCTAATTTGTTAATTTATTTTATTTATTTTATTTTTGGCTACATATTCTATGATTGAAAAATAATTGGTTTTGTTCTAATATTTTCGTACCAATCAACGCAGGTTTAGTTATTACCGTAATAACTAAACCGTACGATCATGTGTTCTCTCATATATAACCT
Source organism: Medauroidea extradentata (assembly GCA_003012365.1). Taxonomy (NCBI): domain Eukaryota; kingdom Metazoa; phylum Arthropoda; class Insecta; order Phasmatodea; family Phasmatidae; genus Medauroidea; species Medauroidea extradentata. The sequence goes on along the minus strand of PNEQ01043002.1, from coordinate 11,940 downwards.
TCATAAGTTATATATGTTGCTTACGCACTATTGATGAGCCGTAGCTTTTTTCTTAGGAAAGTTATTATTATGTACAATATGATTATACATAGCTTTATGGAAACAAATAATTGAAAGATGCTTACTTGGCCTTAAATAATATTTGACTGGGAGACTCTTGTACGTAAAAATAGTAACTAATCCAATATATTAAATGAATTGAACATGCTTAGCAGTAATATGACGAAAGGAGTAACTTAAACAATTGTAGTACAGAGCTTTCGTCAATTTGGTACTAAGAAAATGCCACTGCTTTTATGTAGCGCATGCTCTACCGCTCAGCCACACTGACACATGTATTATTTACGCTATTTGATGATAATTGCTACCATAAAATTACATTTATCTTTGTAATTGTTACATAAGTATAACATGTTTCTGGCATTATAACATACATTTACGTACATTTCAAATATTTAAATGAACAAAATTAAAATGTAGACGACTTTGCACGTATTAGGTGTGGAGAGCTGGTCGACTGTTTTACGTTTCATATATTTGGTTAAGAAAGGAAATTTAAATTTTCTGTATAAAAAGTATTACGATTTACTGGCGTGAGCTATCAACATTAAAATGTCCTCACATATTGCCCGTATTTTATGTTGTCTCAACTGTATTTGCTTGTTTCGACAGCTATACTGCTCTAGTTACGAAACGATAGCTGGCAACGATACTTGGCATTGAATGTGATGTCATCTGCAAACTTAGAATACGGAACTGTCGAAGCCAAACGAGAGTCGATAAGTAGCGATATATTTTATAGTTACGAATAACTTAAAGCTCAAGCTCTCAACAGCTTAATGGTACTATAGAAAGAATTATCGGTTTTAAGTGATGCTACCATTAACTTAGAATAGATAACCAATGAAATTTCTCGAGAATCATTATTTCACTATCAAAAAGTCTATTGCGAGAAACCTGGAATAGAGTCTCTGAATGACAGTGGAGGAAGTTGGCATGCTAATTAAGCAACCACAGTGATTCCACATTTTATAACTGAGTATCAATTAACTGATTAGTATGTTTTACGGCTGAAATAATTTTGATTAACGGCTCATTTCTTTTGAATAACCTTATAATAATGTTTTATTAATCCTCGTCCGTATGCTTGGTTTGCAAAGGCATATATTCCTTCGACCATACATTTCCGTAGCCGTGTAGTTGTTTCGCCAGATGCGCTAAACTGGCTTGAGAGAGTTTTCACGTTTGAAGAGTGACTTGGAATTACACTTATTTAAGAAGTTTGGGGGGAACATAATTTTTATTTTGCGGCAGCCTTTAAACAGTTTGTTTGTGGTTACAGACTAATGCAGGTACTAATAAAGAGTTAAGTGAATGACTAAATATAATCAATGTTATACAAGTTAACAGTGCACGTAGCTGCTGGTCAAAACTGTACTTTTAATCCCACCTCAGAGTGCAGCCATGTGCTAATTTAGGACTACGTGTTATTAATGTGTTTGATACTATGTTTATTATTTTCTTTTCTTTAACATATACTTGCAATATCGCATTTATTCACTGGCAAACATTAACTTCACTTCTCATCACACAATTTCACAAAAATTAGATTTAAGTATACTTCTCATGTATATCTAACGTACGGAGAAATCTTAGCATACTTGCTAATATACCTTGCAGTATTGTATTGATTTTTTTCATAGTAATGTCTTGCCGCTCATTTATATGATAACGGCACAATATGAACTAAAACAGACTGTGATGTATGTCATTAATTGTAAGCCTGCAAAATTCTACATTGTAAATTAAAAACACTTAAGGTACAACCTTTCAAAAGAGTCATCAAGAAATGTGAAATGTAAATTACACACTACAGTTCTGAAAATTGTAACTTATACGAGTAGCTTTATATGAAATTTAAAGTTAGGAAGCATCGATTATTTCACCACGTGCAAATAATTTGCAAGCACCTAGTCATAACTAGTCAGAAATCATGTCAAAATATTTCTACATAATGTACGAAAAGTTGGTCTCCTTCACCTTTTGTTGCTGGCTCTCTGTAATAAAATAAAATTAAAATGCCAGCAGAATTTTTACAGTACTATGTCTGTTTGAGGCAAAAGCAAATATATTTCCTGTAGATAGACTGCTTTGAAAATATCCTTGCAATTAACGAGTTCAGTAGGTCCTAGTTATTTCACGGTTCTGTAAGTGAATGTTACCACAGCGTAAGGTGTACCTTTCATGTAAGAAAAAATAAAGGTTTCCTGCATAAGGGTAGTAAATATTATTGATAAATTGACAAGTTATACTGAGATTTATTTATTACAGTGTAAAAAATGTTACATCTTAATTTTTTAGGTGGTCGTAAAGAGTCAACCATATTTTTTTATCATTAAATATCTATAAATTTTCTTAGTGTACAGCATTTAGAAAAATATTATAAGTGTCATAATAACACAGTAACATTTTCAATATTCTGCAAAGATGCCATTCACTTCTTCTTATTTAAAATTTTTGCTGTAATAATTTTACCGTAATTTAATCTTTGGTACTTTAGCTATATTTCTGATTAAACAAATGTGTATTGTTGACATTGCAGACTCATTATTAAAAGCCAGAGTTCATTATTATGTACTTAAGATATTAAATGATTTTAAAACAGTTTACAATATTAAATTAAGCAAGCCAATTACAGTCGAGATCTTGGTGTTACACTTGACAGCAAAACCTACTGTGGGACAAATTAATTAACATCTCTATTAGAATATTAGATTTAATCTAATTTATTGCACATCTTACAGCAACACGTGATTCTTTGTTGTGCTTGTATTATTGTTTAGTAAGGTCGAAACTAAGATACTGCTCAGTAATTTGAAACTATTTTAGCTACTGATTCTAAGATATTAAAAAAATTACAATGATTAGACTTTTTTTTAACATATTCTCAATTAATCATTCAAACTTTGACTACAGCAACGAGAAAAAAATTTCCATCACTCAGATATTAGAAACCAGATGGTTTACATACATGTAGCTTTATTTTCAATAAATTTTCTTTTTCATATCCCTCGTGTTCTGCCATTAGCAAACATGTATGCGACTTTATTTAGTGTGGCAGTGGCCGTGCTTCAAGGCATGTGATATTGACTCCGACTTAACACTTTGAGCACATGGAATCAATGTGCCTACCACTCAGGCCCAATGAAGTTGTGTTCCTGAAATGAAGGTATATAACTATAATTACTATTACTTCTATTGCTACTATTTTTATTTCCTCGCTTCTTGCATGCTACTGGCAGAACTCAGTATTGTGTAATGTCATTACGTAGCACCACACGCCTTTAAACCCTCCATGCTAAGTCACTGGTAAACATTTTGTGACATACTTTTGTTTGGTTTAAATAGGCTATTTCACAAAATATTATTTCGAAATTTTAATAATGATGTATTTGGACAAAAGTTAAAATAATGTGTGTTTTTAGCGAATCATTGTTTGTTGACTTTGCTTAAAACTTTCCACCAATAAAAAGATGGGGTGACCACTGAAAGTGTCAGTCAGGTGAGTGTTCTACGATACCACTGCACTTTGTTTATGTGTGTTGCGGTACAGGCGTTACCGCGCCACAGGAGCTGGTCAACATCGCCCTTCGTGTCGTGCCTCACTCACACAAACACATGGCCAGTAGGCAGGTTCTTTAAGAGAACGTGGTAAATAATTAAATGCTAAAGAAGCCAGTGATAAAGTTTATACAAAGTATTGTCTAGGATTGTTGATAGTATTTTTGCATATTGGCTTCGAGAAACATAGGTAATTCGGAATAAAGTGAGCACTAAAGATTTAACCTTTGAAAAATATCACTAGCCGTTACTGAATATTGGTCAACATTAACAATAGTTACATTATTGTTTGTATGGTTTGTAACGAATCATTGCATGTAGTTCCGTGTATTTTCTTATTTGAATACACCATTAGTGAAAGAACATAAGATGTAATCGACATCTCTGTATGCCATATGCTTTAAAATATTTATTTACACTCTTATTGACATACCTACTGACTGTGTAATTTTACTTGATTAGCGCCATCACAAAGTGATGCAACCGCCCGCTGAATTCAAAACAGCAGTTGACACACTGCCGCTAACGCTCGCGCCACAGACTTAGTTCAAAATTCCTCTGACAGGTCCTAATGTGTTATGTTATACGATCGCCAGCCTGAGCGTGTGGAAATAGAAATAAAGTTTCTTTTTTTCTGTTCCACAAATTAAGAACATAGGTTTTTTTATTGTTTTTGTAAATTACGTTGTCGTCTTTCATGGCAGTATGCTGAACGGAATTTGACTTCTTGAATTGCATGTGTCATATGTGTTTATAGTGGCGGTTTTGAATTACAAATTAATATACTACGCATATATTTACGAGATAAGTAATGGCAGCAGTGTGTGTTGTAACCAATTAGAGTCGATGAAGAGAAAACTGTGTCATAAAACGTTAACTCGCATGTATTTATATCTAAAATTTCTATTGAGTATAGCATATATACAGTGCCCGTTCATTTAATGTGTAGATGTTGCAGATAACATTTATCGGAGCAGTGTAATGTAAATGTAAACATTGTACGAGCCTATGTAAATAAAAGCACATGGCAATGTTTATGTTTACATTCAGCGGAAAGATATAAACTGGCGGAAAATAGAAAAAAATCAGGGCTTTTTGAGTGCTCTTTTTATTCCGAATCACCTATATGCGTACTTCATACATTACCGTATTTTATGTACGATGCTCTTTTTAACTCATTGTATTTGATTTTTTAACATTCATTTTGTAAGGTGTATGAAAATTAAACAAGTCTCTATGAAACTCAATATCTCTTAAACAGTTGAAATACTGACTTGATTTTGGCTACAGAATTATGCTAACGTAAATACTTACTCAAAAAGCAATTGCAGGACTTTTCGAAATTCGACATGGTAAGGATGTGAAAAGACGAGAAATATTCTCCCAAAAATCAAGTATGACTGTGCAAAATTAATTTATGTATTCTTAATTTTTACAGTTCTATTGGTACATGGAATTTATTGGGCATGAACCAGTATATACAAATTCAATTCTATATCAATTCTGACTACATTGCGTAGTCGTTTGGAACACTGATAAGAGATGTAAAGTAAGGCGACTAAGAACTCCTATAATATTATATAAAACGTACTAATGGCAGCTGGCGGAATAGTTCATTTTCTATGTGAAGTGTACAGTCACTTCTGTAAATATTTAAAGAATAGCGGGCGAACCCCCACCCCGGTCCTCTAGTATAAGTTTATTGATATTGCTAGTTCATTCTCTGTGGGTTTCTCTATGTAATATTGGGTATAACCACAATGTAATTATTTATATAAAATATTGTTATAAAATTGTTCCTGGCTGTACAGAATAGCTCCCTGCACCTAATAACATCATTGATTAACCAGTACACTTTAACACACAAATCATACAGCAACATAAAACGGCTTATAAAAAATAGCTTCCCGTGTGTGCGTTCTCGACGAGATAAAAATGTCGAAGTGCAAATAACTAACCACCGCTAAGCATAAAGAATATTTCCGTAGCTATTTACTTGTAAACAGCATTATCAAAGGACTAATTTTCTCTAGCTGTACCAATTTTAATAAGATATTATAGTAATATGTATCTAGTATTATAACAAGCAATATGTATTTTCATAATTACATTGCATATTAACATTTGCAACTACGTCATAAATTGCGAAAGTATTATTTTGTCTTTATTAATACATATCCCAGTATTACAATTGACTCCATATTAAAAATACGTTCAGTAAGCATCAAACGTACTGGAAATGTGGAATATTGTTTTTATGGATTGGAAATTGTTTAAGCACAAATTCTGTCTGATAGTATATTGAAACCTGGTTTTAATTAAAAACTTGTAATACAAAAATTATATTGAGAGAACGATGCTTTAATAAACTACAGTATATAATATCCCCAAATATATTATTTTTATTATTATTGGCTGTGTTTTTCCTCGTAAACATGTACAGCATTCTGTATACAAAATGTCAGATATGAAGTAGGTGCAGAATATTACAATGTATAAAAAAACTTTTTGGATATTGACTGCATTTGTTTACATCTTCCGATTATCAAAGAGCATGTCTTCCTCATATATACTTGCAGCGAGCTTATATGAGGTAGATATTTTGCAGAAGTTAACATTATCTCCCCTCTCCCTCCTCCGCCTCCTTAGACAGAATCCCGCTGAGCATAGACCAGGTAAACTCTTCCCCAGACACAACAGTGATAGTAATCCTGTTGATTGACAGCAGCGACAGTGGTGCACTCTGTAAGATTGTGGTTGAACATTTTGAGTAGGTTTTCTGGGCCTCGTCGGCTCAGTCAGAATTTCTTATGTGCGGTTCACTTTTAATTGACTACAGCTCAACTCATGTCTCTCGTGAGTCGTTCTCTCTCGACTGAATCCTTCATGCCATTAACACCATGATGATCCACGCTGAACCACGTTAGTCCTCTCTCCGCGCAGCGCTCCTGGTAGCCCCCAGCTGTTTCGGTATAAATACATTAATTGAACTAAATAATTGTAAAATTATAATATAAAATAAATTACTTTACAGCTTCTAAAAAAAAGTAAGAGAAACTTACGTATATTTTAAATAAAATGCTATTTAAAGGAAACTTTAAAGTTTAAATGTGTCCAGACAATTGGGCCACTTTAGTCCGCCTGCCAAATTCTCTGTCTCACTTCAACATACGTCACCAATGGTCCGGCTTTCAATGGGCAAAATACTGAGGCTAAAAATTCCTTTTTCTAGAAATGGGTGAGCACACCGGGCCACTGCACATGATCTGAATCAACAATATACTAACTCAAACAGTACAGAATTACTGAAACAGCTTAGCCAAGTAACCAACATTAAATAACTATAAATAAAATTAGCATAGTTATTCAAATTACAATCAGATCTCAAATAATAAAATAACATTCACAATATATGCATAGTAAAAAAAGAGCAAAAAACCAGATATGCCTGGGTATAGTTAGTGGACTGCCGTACAATATGGATGGCAATGATAGTTTTTCATACAAGAGTGACCAGATTTTTCCCACACAACATAAGGGATATTTCTTTACGTATTATGTCAAATTTCTCTACTTTTTGTAAAGCTACCATTTTACTCTGTACCTTTATTTTGTATAATGATAGCAATTTGATTTTGTTATCTACATAAGATATAATATTGTAAAATTAACTCCAGCATATCTTTATAAATATACATATTTTGGTTTCCTCATAACGACTTAGGAATACACAGTTTTTCTACGATAGTCACTTGTACTGTAGGAAGTCTATTGCAGCTGCCAACATGTATAGGGCAAAAAGAAGTTGAATATATTTTTTTCCACACAATATTTCTTGTGTCATACTGCTAATAATAAATATCAGTAAACTCTATTTTACATGTTACCACAAAACACAAACAAAATTAATTGCTGTGCTGCTAAAAATTATTTTCCTCCTACTTTTACCATCTTAGTTTTTCTTTCATTTGGCCAACTGTAAAATTGCTTCTGGAACAAATTATTTTATACGACTTAAGATAACACTTTTTTCTCTACTCATTTTCAAGTAATTACAAAAATTTGTTGATAATATTCATTAAATTATATTATTCCAACTCAAAAACTGCTGTAGGTAGGAAACTACTGCAACTGTAATATATACTTACATAAACTCATGTATAAGTAGTTCAAATTTTGCTGTAGAGATGTTGCTGGTGTGTTATCCACGAAAGTGTTCAGTCTACTGGCGCTTGTGAGTGTACCCGAGATTGCCTCTATAAAAACATACATGAGTTCAACAGTCACAGTAGAGATTTATCTTTATTATAATCCATGATGGAGTCTGCTCTTCGTGTTTGCTGTGGCGTAGAGTGAATTATTGTCTTGAGCCATGGCACACTCTGGTAACCTACAAATATTTTCACAATTTCTTTACTTAAAATTACAAAATTTATATAATGCTTAAGAAGCAGGTACAAAGATCATCACATGAGTTCCAGAAGAAAAGATGTCAAAAGTCAAGTGGAGCTGGGTGTCTATAAGTACATCTGTTCTATTTCTGCTTTTGCGGTCTTCTATTTGGTAGTCTAAGAAGAAAGAAACCATAGGTTCTTTTGTGTAAGGCTGGAGTTACAATAGCCCGTCTCGCCCGTCAGTCGACCGTCCGTCAGTCGACCGTCCGTCAGTCACGTGACCTTCAGCCAATCAGAAGCTTTCAATATTTCCATCCGTCCGTCCGTCGAAAGCTTGGCAAGCTTTTAACTTTTGACGGACGACGGATAAAGCATAGACTTCTAAAGATGGCGGTGATTGTTACACAACAATTTCATATTAATAAGAAGACGGTGAAGTTTGTTTTATTTTATATTTTTTCTTGCTTAGTACTGCAAATTCATTGCTTTAAAATACGACTGAGATAATTTTGACGTACGGAAAACATTAAAATACTAATATAAACTATTTTATTTACATAGTGAAAAATGTAAATAATTTAATTAGTAAATATTATGCTCGCAAAATTTATGTTAGGTGAAAAACAGCGTTTACACTTACTAACAGTCATAGAATAACAAATAAATCCGTAAAAATAAGTAAACTGTTGAGGGAAATTTTTCTGCGTTCCACAGAAGTTTTCTGTTTGTACATTGGTAGCATTGCATATGGAAGTAATAACGACGGACAGATGGCGGATTGTTGTAAATCGCTAGCTTTGTAGACGGACCGCCGACAAGCGGATCTGTGCGGACGGACGGACGACCGACGGAAGTGACGGGCTATTGTAACTCCAGCCTAACTTTGAAATTAAATGTCCTCCATTCTTGTAATATCTCAGGGTTGTCTGTAACCTAAATTCCTTACATGGGTACTTTCTTATATCCCTTATGCCATTGAAAAAAGAGTTGTTGAAGCAAATATGATTGGCTTTTCTGCGTTCTCCATTTACCTTATCTCTCACATACATATTACTCAGCCTCTCTTTAACTTGGTCAATCTATGTAAGTACTAGCTGTCCCATTGCGGCTTCGCCCGTGTGAACTATAGAAAAGAGTTTCTAACTTTTAATTACGTATTAATTTATGATGCTATTATATTCTGGTGTGTATCTTTAATTTGCAAATTACCTTAAATTGGTTTGTATACATTTGTGTACGTAAACTTTGTCAGATTAATTTCATTATCTCCAAAACATTATTTTCCAGTTTTTCACCCTCTTAAATTTTGATTTTCGAAAAATAATGCGGGCTACAGTGTCATGAAATCTACTGACGTGTAAAATGTTTGTTAAAAGTGGAAACCTAATTGATTTGTCCAACACGTACCCCGAACTTGTAAAAAAATAGGTTTCCATTTTTTCGAATGAGTATTTACTTACTTTTGCGACGTTTAAAAATGTGCTTGGGGCTGTTATGGATATATTTTTATGCTGTGTTATTAGACACCTTTACAGTGGAGAATGCACAACTTTGTAGTGGTATTTATTGAATATCCTAATCTTAGTTAGTTCACGCTACTGTATTTATATAATAATTTTCATTGATTTTTTTGTTTTCACAGATATTGAATGGGAACAAAATGTTCAGTTCATAGCTATAGAGACAACCACGGAGGAAATAAGGCTGAAAATAACTGATTTTAACCTGTGCCTTATTTGCCAGACTGCCAAAGTAGGATTCAAAGACTACGAAAGTTATGTTACAAAACCCTCAAAACAATAGATTGAAAAAATTATCGATAGTGCAAAGACACGTGTGCGCTATGGTGTAAGTGATTTGAACAGTGTAGTAAGTAACATATGTGATCTAACTGCAGAAGAACTCATCGCGAAAGGCATTTCTTACCATAAAAGTTGCTATGGTAATCTAATTAGTACTGAGAAAATAGAGAGGGCCAAAGCTAGATACGATAGAGCTGTTGCAACAGGCAAGAGTACTGAAGCATGGAAAATTATAAGAGGTAGGCTACAGCTGGTTCCAGTCAAACAGATTGGGTTGATACCTCTTCCTCATTTGGACCAACACTAAGAAAAATACAAAGTGATAGTACAAAATGAATTTTATGCCAAGAAAATACTACGAACTCTCTTCATGAGGTATCAACTGCAAGTAAGGGGTTACAAATGCTGGAAATTGGTTGTCAAACAAACAACAAACACATTAAAGTTCGATTGAGCTTACTCGTTGCAACTAATGATACATTACAAGCAGTAGCTTATGATATCAAATATCATTTGGAATGCCTTGTGACGTGTAAAAGAGATATACAAAAGAGCAAGCAGGTAACAGAAGAACATGACACTAGTATATTGAAAGTAATTTCAGAGCTTGAAATACTTAGTGTAATTAAAAATAGTGTAATTAAAAATGCAATGGATGAACCCTTGTCTGTTCTCAACATGACGGACGTTCATACTACTTACCTAAACATTCTTGAAGATAATGGTGTTACAATTCTTGAAGACCCGAAGTACAAACCATATCTCAAGAAACTTATCCAGGAAAATATTCCATATGTCTATTTCCACCGTCCTGGGGACTGAACACAAGCAGAGCAAATAATCTCTACTAAAACCAAGGACGCTGCTATTGATGAAACAGTAAAAATGGCAACAGTGAAAGATGATGCGGGAATTGTATTGATCGCAGTAAACATCCTACGCAGAGAGCTGAGTAAACAGAGCAGTTGGCAGTTTAATGGATAATTTGAAGATTATTCAGCCCCTCTACTACTTAATAATTTCTGCAGAAATTTTGTAAAAGGTGCTCATGAAGTTCAAACCGAGAGGAGAAGGGAAAAAGTAGATAGTAGAGTGTCATTGCTTACACAACACATGGCACAGTCGTTCTTGTCAAGCAGACAAGTCACATATAAACCATATATGGATACAGCACTATTTCAAGACGTCCAAGAGATTCTGCTATCTCTTGCACTAGCAATGAATGTACACAATAAATTCCGAAGTAAGCATTTCATAACCTTACTGCAACACCTCCACTTGTCTGTAAGTTACTCAAAAATCCTGTATATTGAAAACAGGTTAGCTAGTGCTATCCAACAACAGATGGTTTCCAATGGTGGTCTGTTTATTCCATCCTGGATGGTCAAGAACCAATTTGTTTGGTTAGCTTTGGATAATATTGATTTTTTGGAGGACACTGTTAATGGAAAAGACACATTACATGGTACAGTGCTAGCTGTTTATCAATCTGCTCACCCCAACAACTCTTTAGGAGTTTCACACGTTGATTTTAAAAGTGTCCCATCGTCTCATAAAGAAACACTCCAGGGCAATGTGTTACATTGTCCGACTCCAAAGGTGGGTTGCAGGGTTCTCCCATTCGATGTTAGTGATTCTTACATGACTATTGATAAGTGTCATCAACTAGACCTACTGTGGATACTTAGCTGTTTGAGGTTAACAGAAGATAAAGACTACTAGCAGTGCTTTTTCAGTAACATGGAATGTTTTCAACTCAGTGCTATCACCAGAGTCAACAGTGTGTCGCCACTCGGCTGGCCAAAATGGGTGAGGGTTGCCTTCAGGCTGTAGTTTAGGTGAGCACGAGATGGCACCTGAAGGGTGAACCGAGTGTACAAATTCTCACTTTAAAGTATGGTGGGTGAGCGCTTAGTGAAGACTCACCTTTTAGAATAGTTCCTGTAGGAGCTTACGCTTGTGCTGGGAAAGCTGTTTCGGCTTCTGGTCGGCCTCTCTTTTGAGCTGCTGCACCCTGGGGTGCTTGATGGGTGACGACTTCCTGGGCGATTTTAACGGGCTGATAAGTGGTCGAGAGATTCGCAGTACCTCTCGTAGAATTCTACTAAAGTTCTCTTGCCACC